>CAMPET010000082.1:189179-212671 GCA_946803715.1 Beroe ovata | reverse complement strand
CAAGGGTAGGGTGATTCACCCTACCTTGCTCACCCTGGGTGAAATCCTACAAGTCAGGGTACTACGTCAGGGCACTAGGGCACTATTTCAGGGCACTACGTTAGGGCACTTCTTATAAAACTTATCAAAAAAAACTTAATCATAAAGCCATTAAATTAAAATAGTAAATGAAATCTACTTGCTTCAGATGATTGAACATTGTAGACAGTGATACCACTATACCAGATACAAAGTCAATTGTAGGATTTCACCCTACCCGTCGGGCGGGATGGTAGGGTAAAATCCTACAGGAAAGTCAATTGAATCAAACCCACACACTTTTTCACCACTAATCTACTGACGGTTTCAAGACATTATAGTCTCTTCTTCAGGATCTCCACAAAGTGTGGCCCTCGCTTCTGAGATTAGATGAAAATGATATGATGATGAAAATGATATGAGATGAAAATGATGAGATTAAAGATGAATTAGGAACATATAAATTTAAAATACCAACTCTTATGAATTTAAAATACTCTAATAACAATCAAACCCCTGAGACATTAACAATTAAAACCGAAGCCGAAATCCTACTGAAAATCAAAGCTCTGGAGTGTTATGAAAAACAGTAATTAAAGCAATAGTCTGACTAGCTAAAAAATGAAATCTAGTTTTTGTTGTATGTATGTGCTGCTCAATTTCATATCATGTCCATGTTGTACTACAACTTGTAGCAATATCCATGATCCGAGAAGCCTGGCCCTAGCCATATTGATCTTGTCAGGTGATGGTAGACCACTGACATAAAAGCCATGAGTTATTTTGGATAAGATCTATGCCTTATGTGTCATGCCAGTGCAATAGGAATTCTACAGTCTATGGTAAAGAAGGGCAATGGTTTACACACTTAACATATACACTTATCAGAACACATCCTGCATGTTGGGTGCTACTGCAATACTACATCACGTGACCAGAGTGCAATACAAGGTTCAAGGGTCAGGTGTGTGATCGCTACAAAGCTTATTAGCTCATTAAAGCCGATGTTCACTGTCTCAGTCAGTAGATTATGAAAAGGTGACGATGTTTATCAGAATTTGAGTCATATGTAGTCTTGCTGATAGTTGTGACAGTTTATAATTGTCAGTTTTCACATCCAATTCCATGATATGTTTGCACACTTTGTTGGACTCAACTATCGATGCTCATAAACAGGGATAACTGCAGCTACGCTATGGATTCATCTTACATCGATTAGCCAATCATCGGGCTAGCCTAGAAATAACGCGCTCTGATCGGCTGGCTGGTGCAAAGCTTTCAGCCAATGAGAACACCTCCTTTTTTCGCGCGTTCATTGGCTCAAAGATGCTAGATGAATCCGTAGAGTACCTTTGGTTATCCTTGTTCATGATATTGAGACGTCTGTGATTTCTTGGTGCGACAAATTCTGCAGGCATATCAGGGATGTGAAAACTAAGAATTGTAAACTATCGGCAAACTAAATTTGGACCAGAGTTTCAAGAATTATGTTATTAAAGTATTCAACATTTGACTGATTCAGCATTCAGATTGTGACATGTTGTGTCATAGTACTATGCAACATGGAGTACAATTAAATATAACATAGAGTACACTACAACACACATGACTATGTTAGTCAGAAGTATGGTGGATCAGAATTCAGAAGGGTCAAAAATCCGATCTTATAAACCATAGTAGTGCCCTTATGTATTGCCCTAATGAAGTGCCCTAAATCCTAATGCAGTGCCCTTATCAGTGGTGTAGTGCCCTGATGAAGTGTTCTAAAGTAGTTCCCTAACGCAGTGCACTAATATAGTGCCACATGTACCGTAACCTGAGGGTTTAAAGTGGAAAAATGTCTGGTCACGTGACCAAATCAGTTTTTCTGTTTTCGCCCATGACTCGCCAGGGAAGCATTCTTACCCTACATCACATGGGGTGATTCGGAATCAGCACCTAAAAATACGTTGATTCATGTCTGTTTTACCATAAAAAGAGACAAAAATAAGAATTTTCAAAAAATTAGGGTGATGAATTTATAAGTAAGGAGTGTTGAACTTCAAATTGAAGAATGGAGAATTGATGGTACATTGTATCACACAACAACACAATAATATGAACAATTGTACCACGGGTCGGGTATTTGATATTGATGATCAATGATAAACCCGAGTTAAAATTTGACTTCCAGTTCCACTTTGTGCTATACACTCTCATTGTATATTGAATCATGCAACAAAACATCATGATGAATGATGATCAGCCATCCAAAAGTACTTATAGTCAATTGATTTCTGTCTCTGCGCACCCAGCCCCCTCATTTTCAAGTTGAAAATTATTCATCTCAAATTCTTCTATTTTGATATTAGCCCTGTTCCTTACCTTCGCAAGAACAAACTTGCAAAGTGGACTGAGTTGTCTTGCTAACCAATTGGAATTAAACATTGGGTTAAGCACACTATTCAAAGGAATAATGCAGATAGCTGTCATCTCAAACCAACCATCTGGAACAAAGCTCTTTGTGTGATTGTAGTATATCATTCCACCCACTATTGTCAGCCATGAAAGTAACTTGGTTCCTATAATCATGGCCACTTTCAATTTCAAACTATGCTCCTTCTTTTCCCTTACATGACTGTTGGGCTCAATAGATTTTTTTGGTTTGATGAACTTCTTCAGTATGATCAAATATCCAAATGAGATGCTCAATACCATGAAGGTAACAATGATTATAAAAACTCTCTTGTAAACTTTGAATGAAAATCCTTGTTTGTATCCATAAAAATCTTGCACACATACTGGTGTCCAACTATAGAATGAAATTTCTGTAGAGTCAAATAATTCTGGTTTATTTGTGACCTTCCTGAGCATTTCAATCTTGCCATAAATCCCGAGGTTGGAATTTTTATCTTGAAAATACTGCTTATACATTCTTTCCACATGTGATATGTTATCAAAATCTCTCAAAATGAAAGGATTGCTCTGTGAAAGTATGAATTTGAGTCTGAAAATGCTTTGTACCTGATCATAGGGAATTTTAGGGAGGAGAGCATGGCCTAAGTTGAAGAGGAATATGAGGACAGAAAGAGAACAAGTGACCTTGACAGATATACCTCTGCTATATGTGAAGATAATCTTATGAGTTCGGACCATAGTCATGAAGAACACAGTGAGAAGGCTTCCAATACACGAAAAATTGAAAATGACTCCCAATATCTTGCAGGACCAGCCAGATCTCCATTGCAGATCATAGATACAATAGCGTCCAAAGAACCATAGGTTGGCTATGATTAAAGAAAGAAGGTAGAGCCCCAGGAATATGTCATAGAAACATGTTAGAAGTTTGAAAATATTGTCAACTTTCAAATGCCTTGATTGGGTGACAAAGAATGAACTGATGACCTCCCGGATTGCAGATATGTTCATGACCAGGTTGGATGCGCAAATAAGAATGAGGAATGTAAAGAGCATGTGATTCTGAATGATGTAATGGTCTGAAGACAGCAGTCCAGAACTGCAATTGGAACATTCGTCCATTCCATTTTCACAGTCTTTATAGTTGTTGCAGAGTGCACTGAACGGCACCCATGAAGCATCATATATAAAAAAAGCATTGGTTTCACTGCTCTCAAATTGCTGGCTTGGAACACAGTAAAATCTCCCTAAACAAAACGTTTCATCTATTTTGTCGGCACAATCATATCTCCCATCGCAAATTTGATCTGGTGATATCGAGATTGATACATTTTTCACGTTAGTAAGGCATGCAAATGATATCTGGTGCGCATTCCATTGTCCTCTGAGAGTATTGAAGTGGTCACACAGTCGCATATCAATAAGGCCCTTGCAGATTCTTCTGCAATCACTCGCCTGTAGTGTTGATATGGAAATGGCAGACTTTCTCCTGAGCTTATTATAACACCTGAAAATATTGCCTCTATACGATGAGTTAGATGAGGAAGTACTGGAACAGTCAACAGGATCATCACACATCAATTTGTAACCACGGATATTTATATGGCTTGATCCACAGAAGAACTTCCTCGAGAGAACGAAAGTGAATTCTTTTGAATATCTCATCTCTGAGTGATCAATTGACTTCAGTAAGCATTTTCTCTCAACTAAATCATCACACATCAATTCATCAGACTTATCCAGACAATCATAAGTACCATCACATGCCGATTCTATATTGATACATCCGTGTCCATCACTGCAGTAGAAAATGGTGTTTGTCTTATCATCGGAACAGTTGCACTCATCCATCAGACACAGCGATTCACCATTACAAATGTCATCCTCACCAATCTCACAACTCCAGGAGCCCCGTAAACAAGGCATGGATATCTTACCTTGCCGCCCAGTTGCACACGTTAGGAAGCTCGGTCGGAATGGACATGCCGTTAGAACTGGCGGTGTCTTGATATGAAAATCAGATGGCCCATTGTCCATGTTATCATTAATGACGTTAGCACATTTGCTTACATGTCTATCAGCCTCATAAAATCTCGACTCATATCTCACTAATCCTGTACTTTTGAATCCTTGTATGGAGCATATGCAAGTAAAGATGAGAATGCACAAGACCATCACAATCAAACGGCAAATTTTGAGGGCACGAGTTGGAGTGGCCGACTTGATTATTCTGATCTGAGAGCAAGGTCTATCAAAGAATGAGAACCACAATCCGAATGGGATAGAATGGGAACCACTATCCGAGAATTATTGCAATTATCACTTTCTCAGATCACTGGGGGTACCACTATTTCTGTCTCTCATTGGAGCTGAAATGCGAACAATGGTGAATTCATCATGTGACCGACCTTCAAAGGAGTCCATTGATAACTTTTTCAATGGGAACATTTGAAAAAGGGAAGCATTTAACTATTTCAATGGGAACATTTGAAAAAAAGGGAAACATTTAATTATGATGATAGTAGAGAATATCGATTTTTCGTGCTTCGCTGAATGAAGTCTTTGTTGGCAAGGTCCAGCATCATTGTGTCAAAAAGATGAATTGTTGATTCAAAATGATGAGCACTGTTGAGTCAGCAATTTTTCATCCAAAAACAACATCGAATAGCAGTCCTGCTAATTTGTAGATACCTGATTGGGCGGGTTTTAGGAATAGGAGGTACTTTGCTATCGAGATGATCCAAATAATATAATATTGGAGGATTATTGTCATCAACAGTCATGAAAATCTGAAAAAGGTTTCTTATTTCAAGATCCAAAGGTCACTTATTTCAAGATCTCTTATTTCAAGGTCCTCTTCAACTTCAACTTCAAGACCCTTATTTTCTAACAACTTGAAAAGTGGTTATATATTAGATTTAGAATCGGAAATTGGAATCACACTTGTATTAGGTATCACACGTGTCTCTTGTTGAATTGTACCTGTCGCATCATCTGATCAGTTTCTCTCCCGTCTTACGACCACTTTCAAATTATATGGATTCGAATTCTTTGATACTGATTTTTTGCGTGAAAATTATAGAATTCAATGAGGCCATGAGTTGTGTGACGACTAGTTAGTACAACTCGCCACGTCACGAAGTCACGTCACGGGTGACGTGATGCGTCACATTATCATGACTATTTGGGGTCTTAGTTGCCAATTGCCGCAGCAAAACTGACTTCCTGACCCCAGCTGTATCATGCCGGATGTGCTACTTCTTGGCGACGTGTATTGGTGGACAAAGATTGCCACGGAACTAGACAACCTTCTCTCGGATCTCGATATTGACGTAATGTCGGACTATGACAGGGGATTTCTCTGGCAAACTTTGGCAAAAAATTCCCCGTTTTTGGGCTTTGCCAAAAAAAGTCTTTGCCAAAGTTTGCCAAAAAGGTCTTACAAATCAGTTATTCATGGAAAAATATCTATATTGACCAAATTTGATTTCATTTATGAGTTGAAAACATTTTTCACGCCCTGAGAACGAATCACAGATCAATATAAGACCTCTAAAAACTTTGGTCTGGTGGGAATATGGTGGAGAACATTTTTGACCACTTTGCGTCAAAAATCAAAAATTTGACCCTCTTACCGTCAAGCTAGCTCAGATTCGGAATCAGCGTTCAAAAAGGTCTATTATATGCCGTATGGTTAATATTTTTACAAATGGTTAATATTTTTATGGTTAATATTTTATGGTTAATATTTTTACAATTAAATAGGGGCTTGTTGACGCTAATTTCGATTTATGTCATTGATATGGATATGCGTTGTAGGATTTTACCCTACCGTCGGCGCGCGCGATTTTCAATCCGCCCCGATTTTCAATCCGCCCCGATTTTCAATCCGCCCCTTGCCAGGGATAAAATCCCGCCAGCAAGGGTAGGGTGAAATCCTACAAGGATATGCGGGAGACGAAATATTGCATCATGAGATGTAACATGGTTGTATTGGCTGAATCAGAATGGGAAGCCACCAAAGTCACCACCTAAGCCAAAGTGGCGAAATATTTTTTGACCGTTTTGATGCAAAAACAATTGATTCCTACGTAATTTTGGACGCTGAATCGTTTTTAAGTCAAATAAATAGCCTGCATTGCTTTTTAATTGATGCGGGCCCGAGCTAGCCGACTATTGATAACCGGTCGATTTTATGAAGGCTTAGTAATAATTCCGTTTAGATTTTTGTATGACAGTTTGTATTGACGAGTGTTTTAAATGACCACAATGTCCTTTTAGAAGCGTTAAAAGTGTCCTAACCTGTCTGAAACGATGTGGAAATTATGGCAAACTTTGGCAAAGAATTCCCACATTTTTGGGCTTTGCCAAAAAAAGTATTTGCCAAAGTTTGCCATGGCTGCGTTTTTCAGGGATAACGGAACACTTGAGAACAGAGAGTCGCATCAGTTGAGCATTCTGACGGAGGTCGGCAGAATTGTAGTGGGTGTGTCCGGCTGCTATATACTCTGACTGGTTGCGTCTCCTCAAGTCTCAAACCTTCGCGGAGCTCGCATCACAAGTATCGGAACTATTACAACTAAATCCTCAATATCTTTGAACTTGAAGAGAAGGTCAAGAAGAGATATGTGACAAGGTGGTCTTCACTAATGTTTCGACCTGATCCACATTGGTATTGGTAACATGAAACTTTTGCGCTTCTGTCGTGCCCCAGGTGGTCGTCTGATCGTTGGGATATACTCTGATAACAGTGTGAAGCTAAACAAGGGACAATCCCGAGCAGTGAACCCAATGGAAAGTCGAATTCCTCCGTGAGGTCAACATAGCAGATTGTGCCGTTTGAGGAGAAAAATCAAGGAAATCAGGCCGGATGTGATTGTGAACCTGTGATATAGAAATAACGCGGTACATGCAATTCGCAGGCATAAACAATTGGAACAATTAGCCGGCTGCCGCCACTTTAAGTTTATGTGGCGACGACTTGTCGATGTGGTCGAATATGAGCCGCGTTATTTTCAATTTCATATCAGTACTAAATTATATATTTGCCTTTGTCAGTGACAACAAATACAACCAAATCTAATGGGTAAATGAAATCTTGTTCATCGGTTAACAATTAATAGTTTCTTCAGTTTACGCACAGATTCTGCTTGAATGGTATTTTAGAACTATCAAAGTATCAAACGTTATTAACAAATAGTAACAAATAGTACAAAATCGCTATCCAAACTAAAAGTTAAAGCAGCTTCAAATAATATAAAGAACGTATCAAAAGACCACTGCCCCTTGGGCCCTAATAAGTTAATCCACGCCCAAATCATTCGACACAAATGGAACGAGGTATTCATCTTTACTCGTAGTTATTGGTGGTAATGCACGTGAACTCTCGACCCCTGCACTCGACCCCCCCTCAAGCGGGGGTAGACCCCTCCTGACAGCAGGCCCGGGCACTCCTGCCCCCTCCCCCGGGCCCGCATTGTCCACTTTATCGGCAAGTTCCGGGAGCGGGCGCACATCGGACACGGGGCGCTTCTTCCTCCTCCGTTTTTTCCGTCGAGTAGGACGTGTAGTTACTGTGTCAGCAGCACTCTGAGTGTCTGCAGGGACTAAGAGAGTGGTGGTGCTAACCTCACCACCACTTGTGCGGACTGGGACCTGTTTGAAACGCGGGACAATATTATAGACAAGGTAATCACCACTTTTCAATTACATAATATTCTCCTGGATCCGAAACCGCAAAAAAAACTGTTTAGATTTAGACTTGGACAGTTGCACTAACCGAAGCACCATCTACAGCAGTTGATGAGGGGTCTCCTCCATTGCTTGTCATAACCCATGATCCGTAACTTTGGGCAGGGTTCCCTATCTCCGTGCCTGTTTCGAGTGAATATTATTGTCCAGATCTAAAAATAGAATGGGAAACTCTCCTTGAAATCGATGAAAGACTCGCAACTATTTTTCGTTAGTTTAAACAGCCAAATGCATTTCTCTGCTTGGAAGTTGGGACTTAAGAGCTACTGTAGATACAACTTGGAGCTAGAAATGGTCGTTACAACTTCTCTACTTCAGAGCTGTTACAGACACCAATTCCAGGGCTAGGAGCCAGCAATATCTCCACCTCGATCCCCTAAGCTCTTAAGAATCAATTGCCGTAGCCGTACTTGAGACGTGCCAACTGCCCAAAACTACACTTTTTGACCATGAACTTCGTTGAAAATATCAAGCAGCTGCAGTTAACAATCGAAGACCATTCTCATGAGCCAGTATACCAAGTTAGAGGTCGAAATATGGTCCTATTCAGTTGAATTTGCGATTCAAAATTTTATCTAGATAATCTAGATAATCTAGATAATGGCGAAAAAATTATCTATTTGTCTAGATAAAAGATTTTGAGTAGATAATGGAAACCCTAGTTGGGATTAGTTGGGATAAATATGCTGTGTGAACTGTGGGGAACTGTTTTGCCAATGTACCTTGTGTGTGTTCTTGACCCGCAGCAGTGTCAACCTTAGCTCTCGCTCTCTTTTTCTCAGAACGATTACTGCTCTTTGGGACGGCGTTATGTACCCTGGAAAAACTGTCGTGAGGATATGATGTGTATGATCACAAGGTACTAAGGTAGTATCGGAGTACAAATTCAAATATTATGTCCGCGTGATGACATGAACAGTCTGTGTCTAGGCAACTGGTCCGCTTATATGTACCCATGCCGTACAGCAAGAATCTTCACCGTGTTCACCAGGCTAATTAAATTAACACACAATTGGCACATTAATTGGTCTGTCTTGACCGATTTGCATCTCAATTTGGGAAACATCACCAGGATAATATGAATAATTTCACTGTGGATAATATCATATCCACTAATGAGCTAATGAGCTAATGAGTTTACCTGGGCTGCGGGGAGAGCGCATTATCCACTGTTTCCGTCTCTCTCCCACCCTCCTTGAGACTGGTGTTGGGTCTCCATGTCCCATTACTAGTGTGATCTCCGTGATGGTCCACTGGGGTCACTAACTGCTTCACTTTGCTCCTGGGATAATGCTATTATAATAATAGTGCTCCATGATTTGTGCAGTTTAAATCCCATTTTGCGAAAAAAAACTCCTACTATAATGTAGTTGTAATCACTAATGATGTGGTCTCTGATTGTGTGGTCTCTAATTGTGTGGTCACTAATTACCTGTTACGGTGGTCACAGTAGAGGCCAAGGAACACTAATGAAAGGAGGAATATGACAACAATGGGAGCTGCAATGAGTATCGGCATGTATCTTCGATACCATGGTAACGCTGCAGTGATAATTATCGGTGAAAATTATCGGAATCGGGGAGTAGAACTGGGAATCGGGGAGTAGTAGAACTGGGAATCGAGGAGTAGAACTGGGAATCGGGGAAAAATGCAGAATTAAAAATAGGGCCAGCTCAACGTGTTTAATTGTGGGTGATCTGTTCATTTTCCATCAAATGATGATCATTACCTGGTAGATCAGGTTCGAATTCGAAGGTGAAACCTAGCGAAACATCACTTTCGGGGTTCGAGACGAACTCGATCTTTACTCGAGAAGTTAGGTACATGACCACTCCAAAACAGACATCCTGCAGCACATTAATTACTGTGTCACTTAATTAACTTTTGATAACGGGCGGTGGAGTAACACAATCGACCTCACGATAACCAACCAAGGCGGCCACAAACTGGTCGCTGACTGGATGGTGGACGAGAAGGATCGATTGGTTCACTCTTCAGACCACCGATATATCAAGTTCAAAAGTACAGGCAGTACTCCCCTCAGCACATTAATAACTGTATCACTCAACCAACTGATAGAGAATGGTATTTTGGGGAAGGGTCCCAAATTTTGAGACACTTTTAGTATCGTATCTCATTGTTCATTGGTCGAATCAAAGTTTTCGCTGGTCAATCACCATCTGGTGAGTCATGTGAAGAAGATTGGCCATCGAGAATCAAGGCAGATCCCTCAGTTTTCCAGAAATCAGTTTTGAGATATGGGACCTTTCCCCACTCTCTGTCGACCTCGCGAATTCAAAGAGTTACTTTTTTAGTAAGAATTAGAAAGCGGCGCCCACCCGTTTACCTGTTGCTTTTCCAGAGGTTTCCCATCAGAGTCATACTCTGTGATTTTGAGGTAGCTCACACTGTTCTGACACGATCGCTCTGACTTCACGCTCTGGTAGAATATACCTGGAATAGGAATGAGGAAAATCTGAATTCAAATCAGTGGATCGGGAGTAATCACTCAATCTTGAAGTTATGGGAATTAATTGAGTTCTCCATCCAAAAGAAGCACAGATACTCTCAGATGAGCGCATATTAATCTACCAAGGACCCACCTATGACGTCATTATCATGTGATATGTCCCACACACAGTTTGCACCCCGTGCATTCAGCCCATCTGATCTAACAGGTCCATACAGTGATCCGCCTATGACAAGCCCTCCGCACACTGAAACACATGATTGCAGATTGAGTACGAATAACTCATTTATAGTCAAAATTTATAGTCAAAACTCATTTATAGTCAAAATATGTCAATGAAAGACTGGAAATTGACCATGAGTTGAGTTATATCTGAATATTTGACATCAGTGAAAATGTTGAGTCCTTCAGAGGACTTGGATATGATAACAACATTGTTGTCTAAGCCCTTCAAAACCTTGCATTGATGGAGTCGCGCGCGCGTTACTTAATCCACACAGCGGGTTAGCGCTACGACAATTGACAATCAAAAATGTCTTGACGCGTTCCATAAACGCGTTACAAAAGTAACAATTTGCCAGCCTGTCGCTCTTAATGAAAAAAAACAGTGTAGAAAAATGACCTAATTCTCTTTTTCTAATTGTTAAGAAACATTTCAAAGTAAAGAAAGCATGTTCAAATCACTCGTCATAAGCAACAAAAATTGATGCCTCAGACCCTTCCGTGTTAAGTGCATTTTTAGGTTCGCAACAATTAACCGACGCGTGTCATGGAAAACCATGGCATATTTTGATAACAATCTTAGTCATGGTTTTAAATCCGAAAATTCAAAATACGGCTGAATTATCGACCAACCAAGTATAATGTAGACATAATGACATAATGATACCAATTATGTTTCGATTTATCTCCGTTGTCATGGCAAGAAAACATGCTCATGCTGGTGTCCTGCTGCAATTCAACAAACACAAGGAAATGTTTTCTTACTTGCACATGTTGGCAAAGTTGGAGGCGAATAGTTGTTTCCATAGAGACACAACGTAGCTTGAGTTTCATTACTGTATTGATTGACACTGCAATCAGGCTTTATTGCTTCTCCATATGACAATTTCACCCCTGGAATTACAAAGTAGTGTAATAACAGACACAGACACAGAAACAGACACAGAAACAGACACAGAAACAGACACCCACACACACAGACACACACACACACAAATTCACACAGACNCTTACTTGCACATGTTGGCAAAGTTGGAGGCGAATATTTGTTTCCATAGAGACACAACGTAGCTTGAGTTTCATTACTGTATTGATTGACACCGCAATCAGGCTTTATTGCTTCTCCATATGACAATTTCGCCCCTGAAATTACAAAGTAGTGTAATAACAGACACAGACGTCAGACACAGAAACACACACAGAAACAGACACAAAAACAGACACAGACACAGAAACAGACACAGAAACGACACACAGACACAAATTCACAGACAGTAGACACACAGTGTCACTGATGGTATGGATAATCATTGATGTGTGAAATATGCAGGTAAAGCAACAGGCGCGATTCCTGGGTTTAGGGTTCAAGTCCGGGTAAATCCCATACTTTTTGAGTTTCTTCCCTGTCTACTTATCTAGTACTTGGTCATGATCTCATTAAAATGTAGTTAGGTACCAACAAAACATTATGTTCATGATGTTATGAAGGAAAACCTAGGTCACAAGGGTAAAATCCCCTCTCTCTCTCTCTATCTCTGTAAGCTATTGTCATGACAACAGTTATGTCAGCATTATCGTGAGCTATTAAGTGAGTCAGTTTCTGACATTACACCATGCACAATGTACATGATGCATGTCATGATGCAATACAGGGATGTTGCAGGAGTGTGTGTGAGTAAAATACAGAATATTGCAAATTCCACTTCTCCTAAGGGTATGTGAGAATGTCAAGAGTCATTGATAGTCTTGCAGTAAGAACTCAAGATGTAATTAATATAGCAATATTGATTATTGCCTTTATGTCTTGAGGATGTCTCAAAAGTTGATATGTTGAAACTTGAAATGCAGCGGTAACAGTAGCTTGCGTTCCAACATAGATAATATTGTTCCTTTCAAGGATTTTCAAGGATAACACCTATTTGGTGCGTATTGCCCAAATTTCACTCGGCTTCGCCTCGAGAAATATGGCCAAATACGCACCTCATAGGTGTGATGTAACAACATATTATTTCACACTTTCTCGTTAAGTAACTATACATCATGCCTTCACATCGTCCGGAAGAATGATTGATGAATGATCGATCGTATGAAATTACCCGACTATACACAAGTACGACAGTTTTCATGACATAGGGTTGAACAGGGGAGCAGGGGTTTGACAGCCAGGTATTTACCTTTATAAGAACAAGGGAGCAGGGGTTTGGGAAGAGAATGGAATTGCATGACAGGAATGTTGTCACAGTCACTGTAACTGCTGTCACTCGGGCACTTCTGCAATCTGCAATAACTCTCCAACACCACATCATACTGCAGGAGGGGGGATGAGTCACGTGACACTTCGGTTATACATTTTCATTGGCTGTTACAGATAGCTAGATTATCATTGACCAATGGCCCATAATCGGAGCTGTGGTGAAATTGTTCTCAGAGAATTGAATGAAACAGTAAATTCACTATTTTTCACCATTTCAACAACCGACCACCTCCGGTCCGTCACTGGCGGTTAAAATTAGGACACTTCGAGGTAAGAAAGGACAAGTTATCAGAAACCCTCCTTCCAAAAATACCACCCACCTTGAGTATTGGAACTTGGTGAAGGATCCTTGTGATTATATCTGGTGTAAGAACGTTCCCATGCTGGAATATGTAAAACTCTACCCGTATATTAGAGCTTGTCTTCTCCACTGGGTCGTAACCGAGTTCCAACTTAGCTATCTGCAATGGGAGAGAGAAGAAGTGAGAGGGGTTATAGAGCGGACACTTGATTCTGGATAAATAAAAGATGTATACCGCAAACATATCACTGCTTAGATCGACTTTCTAATTCGAGGATCACTGGAACAGAACAAACGAGGAGCAAAAATTGGAATTTTCTAGGAAAATGGGAATTTTCTAGAGATTCGGACATTCTAGGAGCGTTTCAAATATAGTATAGGTACGTGGCGTTTTTCATCAGAGGTGCTGGGATTTACTGCTGGGATTTACCTTGACTTCCAATGAATTATCGACCAAAGCTCGCTTCACTTTGTTATCACTTGGTCTCGTATCGTAGCTCTCAAAAATATCTGGAAAATGAAGGGAAAGGTGATAGTTTTGTAATATTCTAGTAAATTTGTTGTTTAGGGGGAGTTTACACACAGCAAGTATGACACTCATACTGTGACTGTCGATGCTCATGGAAATTGGGCATGGGAGGTGGAGGTTATAATAAAGTGTCTGGTCTCTTGCTCCTCTATTTCTCCCACTAAATATGATGGAAATGGCTGACTTGCGGCGTCAGCTAACGTGAAATACAATGACATGGGACGATAACGGAACATTCAATGGAATTGGATTTGGACATGTGAGTCTCACTAACGCTCGTTCCTGTCCCTTTAGAGATCATGACGGGAACCCTAACTTCACTGAGTTGACATGTTTACAGAACAGGTAGACATCCACAGTGAACTATGTAAAGAGAAGGTTAAGTGTGCATGGAGTTGGAATTGAGGAGTCGTATTCTGACAACCCGTCAAATGGGTGTTATAAGACGGGAACACAGAGGCGGTGGGAACCTCATTCACAATCAAACATGCTGACAGCCCGTTCTTGCCAGATTTTATCAAGGCGTTGTGAAGAAGAGAGGTTACCAACTAACATCTCAATGTTCTTGATTCTGGTCAATGGCAGATTTTTATCAAAGTGACCGTTATTTTTCTGATGTTTTCAATTAGCATATAGGAACTAAATATTATTGACAAAAATTAAAACTTCCATTCCATTTTTGATTGTCAAAACTTTTTAAGAGAAAATAATATCCTGTAGGTATGATATTATGCTACCTTGGACAAACTCAACACACATACAAACATAGGGACAGAAAGATACATATTACATAGGTACATAGTATGTAGTTTTCTGTCCCTGAACTACAGACAGGTAGCATGTTATGTATTTACTATCAAATACATTTACTATCAAATACATTTACTACTATTTACTATCAAATACATTTATTTATGATTTCCGTATACTAACATTTCTACCGTTATGGCGTAGCGTTATGGCTTTGATGTTGAACTTACATTGTTGAATAAAAGACTGGATCTTCCTATTTGTACTACCGTTGTTTCATTCAGAATCATATATCAATCTTGTGATCATCTTATCATAGTAGCGGTGTCCATTCCAATCAAAGGACCAACATACAAAACAAATGGCGACGAGGATCGTAGAACAATTGATCTTGGATGATGACCCAAATACTGTCAGAAACTGGATAGAGAGAGTTGAACTTGGTATTGATATAGCCATCTTCAATGCAACTGACAAATTACCGGAGGAAGCTGATTTGAGAGAAGCCAAGANATCTATATTATAATTTGGTAAGGTGTTTGTTTGCGTCTTTCGTGACTTTGTAGACAGGCGTCTTTCGTGACTTTGTAGACAGGCGTCTTTCGTGACTTTGTAGACAAAAGTGACACTATTCGACAATCTGCGCGCGTTACTATGGTAGCGTAGAAGTTGCACGTGCACAAGATAGGGTGATCACTGACCAGCTGGAGCTCATTTCTGAAGACACTACTTTCATTACGTTGCGCTCTTTCTGCTGATAGGGAAACCGAACATCGAGCTGATTAAGCAATGCTCATACTTTTCTTGAGCTGTTGCTTTTCAATTCCAGTGCATCTCCTCGGACGTACGATGAAGCCCTTTGTTTTGTCAATAAACGCGGTGCAACTAACGAAATTCAACTTGGCAATCGTGAACTTTGAGTGGCAGTTTAAAGAAATGCCCAGAAACACTGATTGTGCTCCTTCATAAATTCTGTCTCGAACATGAAAAAGAATGCTCACTCTTCCATTGTAAGAGTTGGCTGCTCTGTGTGCATTCTTTTTTGTTTTTCGTGTAATTGTATCAAGTTAATGACGTGTTACTGTCGACTGTCGTTTCAAATATTATTTTCGGCTGTCGTGTCCAATGACTCAATGAGTAGTACACTCAATGAGTCGTGTATCACGCCCACTTGGCGGGTTTTCTAGTAATTAATAATATTAATAACCATTCCGCCAAGAATAGAAATTTTCTAATCTTAATACACTTAATGATTTGATTGGTAATTAATGAGCTGGCAATTAAGTGATTAATTAACAGTCACGCGGTAATGGCGACCATGATGGCTAGAGTTGTGTGAACTACCCGCGTGTTGCCAGCAACAAGTAATTACCGATCCCATCCAAATTATGTAATTATCCCATGCATATCACTGCATTGCAAGGTACACACCAGTCTGTACATCAGACTGTAATAATGGTGTCAGCGCAAAATGAGTGTTAATAACAAACATCATGTGTTGTCAGGTGCTAACATACTGTTGTCAGGGCTCTGGTTGAATGCATAGGTAGGGATAAGACAGTAATCGTCACTACAGTACTGTGACAGCTTGTCTGTCTGACTCAGGATGCTATCACTTTCTTCTGGATTCAGGTAAACGGCATCTACCCCAGCTAATCGTGTAATGTCAGCGTCAGCTGAAAATGCACGCGCATGCAAACNGTGTTAGGAGTTAGAGTTAGGAGTTAGAGTTAGGAGTAAGTGTTAGGAGTTAGAGTAAGGAGTTAGATTTAGGAGTAAGTGTTAGGCGAGACGGGTTTAGCCAGGGAGCAGGAAATGATAGATATCATGTCCGGATAAATGAGATAAGGGATGCAGCAGATGCAGAAATTCATCTGCCCACTCTAACAGTATTGTCGAAACAGCGTGTAGGTATGTGTGGTAGGTATAGCATGGGCGGCTTTGATAAAACCGACATACACACGCACACACACTCACTCACTCACACACGCACACACACCAAGGGATATAGTCTTATCCCTTGTATAGAAATACTGTGCAGCCTATAATTGTCATCGCATTTTCACACCAGTGCGTTCACGGAACGCACACTCACACTATCCTAGCTAAATCCAGGGTTACAACTTATTGTTTCTACACGATTTGGCTATCCGACTGATTGAGCGATTCTTTCAATCTTTCATCAGTCAAATTCAAAGTTGACTCCTACAAATCCAGTACATTGCCAGCCCAAACCAATCATAATATGAAGTCAACTCTGATGTCTGCTCACAAGAAACCAGCTATACCTACTATGACATTGGTATCTACCGCAAATTGATCGGAAAATTAATCACCTAATAATAATAATTAATAATATTAATAACCATTCCGCCAAGAATAGAAATTTTCTAATCTTAATACACTTAATGATTTGATTGTTAATTAATGAGCTGGCAATTAAGTGATTAATTAACAGTCACGCGGTAATGGCGATCATGATGGCCGAGTTGTGTGAACTACCCGCGTGTTGCCAGCAACAAGCAATTACCGATCCCATCCAAATTATGTAATTATGCCATGCATATCACTGCGACACTGCATTGCAAGGTACACACCAGTCTGTACATCAGACTGTAATAATGGTGTCAGCGCAAAATGAGTGTTAATAACAAACATCATGTGTTGTCAGGTGCTAACATACTGTTGTCAGGGCTCTGGTTGAATGCATAGGTAGGGATAAGACAGTAATCGTCACTACAGTACTGTGACAGCTTGTCTGTCTGACTCAGGATGCTATCACTTTCTTCTGGATTCAGGTAAACGGCATCTACCCCAGCTAATCGTGTAATGTCAGCGTCAGCTGAAAATGCACGCGCATGCAAACTCTTAAACAATGATACATGTTACATTCTGGTTTTCGAAGAAGTCGGAAGAATAGCAAGCCAGTGTATAAATTGGACAAAGTCAGCAACAAAAAATCCAATTTACGGTCAGTACTAACTTGTGACATTGACGGTGAAACTCATCAGGTTATCTGCAGATAGGGGCACGCACGATGGGGTAGACGATAGTACACTGTCACCTCTGCTCAACTGAACACCAGGGGTATGTTTACATTTGTGAGTTAGAATGAAATGTAAAATACTAATTACTCGGTCTATCATACGTATGGGTTTTAACAAAGTGCTGTTTGAAGGCTTTTCACGTGCAAATTCCACAGGAAGTCTCAATGTACAGCAAAGGGGTTTCATGCAAAAATGTCGAAATTTTTATCTGATGTCAAATCAATATGCAGATCATACATTGGACACTCACACACAGAAATAAGATGGTGAGTGTACACTTCCTGCAGAAAGAATTACAGAACATTCATTTACCGTTTGAGGGTTCATGATAAGAGCAGCAATTACTTTTAGCAAAGGAACACTACTTTAGCAAGTACACTGCTTAGCAAGTTCACTAAAATCTTCTTGATAATATTGTGTCACACACAGAAGACAGTGATTATTGTGTCACACAGTGGTTATTGATTTAAGTGACAAGTTATACCTATTGTTTGATTTAACTCAATAGGTATTGGGTATTTTTGCAATATACTATGTATTTCTAAAATATTATGGTTGAGTTGTCGTCATTCCAAGACAATAATCGTTGTTTGACTAGAATCGTTGTTTTACTAGAATATGTATCTTCCACATTATGTATCCCTTCGTTGACAGGGGCTAGGGATGTTTTTTATAAGAGCATTAAGGCGCGATCCTGAACTACCTCCTTTTTTACTAGGTGCATACTGCATGTCTTTACTCTGCATTGAGGAGCCGGCGTGCAGTGCAAGTTAACCATGGGCACACGCACAGACAGGGCCGTTTCCATCCCTATAGGTAGGTACCTACTTAATATGCTGTTTCTTGTCAATTGTACATTTCCTATGGAAAACTGACGCTTTTATCTTGTCAATCTCGGTAACTGAGATTGTTATGGAAGCCATGTAGATTTTGTAGTAAATAATTAACTAAAAAATTCCATATTCTCAATTTTGTTTGTCTCAATCTTGCAAATTGTCTCAATTCTCGACATATCAAAAGCTCAAAACTTGATCCATTTCTCTTATTTTTAGACTCAATATCATGCAATCACAGTGAACTCCCTTTCCGCGGTAACTGAAATACAACTCTACACAGGATGTTCCGTGTTCTTGCTATTGCATTCACACTCTTCATAGCTGTTCAATGCTGGAGTTGCTACAAGTACAACGCAGCCGAGGACAGAGCCATGACAAAGCATGGGGTTGACGAGAGGAGTGCTTGTGAAAAGGGAGTACGTATTGCTGGAGGAGATGGACGTGTGATCAACCTCACTGCTGGAAATAGTATGAATGGACGTCGCTTCACCAAAGGAATGAACAACCCTGCTGGATGTGGTTCACATTGCTGGTGCTGTCAACCTTAAGAGTTTGGGTAATATTTGCTGATTTTCGGATTTGGTTACGGTTTAGGAATTTGCTCATTCCTGATACTATGCATCGATAAAATTTGTCTTTAATTTTGTAGTCTACCAATGCACAAAGCTCTGGTATCACGAATAGGGCCAAGGTCTGTACAGTTAAATCAGTTGTGTCGTAGAAGTGTTTCATCTATAATTGATGGAGGGCGAGACCCTGCAGTTATTTGGTTTTCACTGCACAATACGCGTCAAAATATGAACTGTTGTTTCAACTTATGTACTTATGTATCATCCACTTGAGTTGAGGTCTCTAGAACAGTCGGATATACTGCACAACACATAATCATGCCACTATTACAACTGCTATTATAGGATTGCATACCTTCACACAAATAACAGAATCAGCAACAACCCAGGTATAGTTTTCGTTGCAGTTTATCTTCACCCTCGTATTTATTTCTAGCACCTCGCTACTGTATATTGGGTTGTCAAACCCATCATACCGCCTGAGAAGGAAGCCAATCAGTGTCTCCTGCAGACTGATGTATAGGTACTTCATGAACATGAGGGTTAAAGCCTGGGGCTTTGGAAATAAAGCATCACTTGAGACTCACCCATTCTCAAGCGTTGGTAAATAGCACTGAGAATCTGGATCATAGCACAGGATATTCACTTGACACGAGTCCTCAGTGTAGAATTCCAGAGAACGCTCCTCACCAAGGGAAAGAGCAATAGTTGACACTCCATTCTGACTGGTTATCACTCCCTTAGTACCCGGGCATTGAACCTATAGTCAGCACTCAGCGGTCATGGACAATTGGAAAATTGTAAAACTGTTTTAATAAACATGGTTGAAAATTTCATGCCAGCATGATAAGGCTGTTGAAACCTTCTCACAGATAGTGCTGAGTTCATCTTCAGGTATAGTGTTGCAAACTGGGATGTCATCTGTCAAAGTATCATTTGACACAACCAGAGTTCGACCTGAAGCGAACAAGTGAAACTGTGGATTAACATACATGAACTTGTGTGGAATGCTTATCAGTGAAGATACAAGAAGGCTGCAATAAACTTTCATCACTACCACTCAAGCAGCTCTGGTTATCACTATCTTTGAGTTTTAGGGTGTAGTTAGTCACACTTATCAAATCTGATGACACTTTGCCTGCCAGGTTGCAAAGTACAAGCACAAAAAACATTCCAGCCATTCCAACACTTTCATTATCTAAGATGGAATTTTTAGGGGACAAGAGGGCCTGGGGGTCGATAAATGTCAGAAAAGAGATTGGCAAATTAAGTTTATGTCTAATGAAAACAATGATTAAATGATACCATAATAGAATATTGTGGTTAATCATAACATAATAAGATTTCTGTCTTGTTGAATTGTCTGATGTCTAAATATTTTGAAATTAAATTCTTCCAATTCTCTGCACCAATAGCTAGGTGTTCTCTCAAATCCTGTCTTCAATCAGCAATGTTTATCTGGAGTTCAAGTGCATATTTTGATTTGGCACCTGAACTTCTGCAGACACTCATCAATGATCACCTGTATCAGCTTTCAAAATTTCGAGTTCCTTGTTCTTTTTCTTGTCAATTACTTCCATCTCCCTGATATATTGAGAAAGTTCTGTTTCAATTCTTACTCGGTGTTCATCTGCCATACCCAAGGCTTCCATTTCCTGCAGAAACCGTCTCCTTTCTTCAATTTCTTCAAGGATCTCATCAAACCTATCCTTTGGAGGTTGAGGCTTCATTGACTGAACTGGTTTTGGAGGTGGGAGAGGTTTATCTGTTCCAAAAACTAGGATCTTATTCAATCTCTCCTTTTCCTTCTGGGAATCATATGTTTGAATAGGTGGCTTATAAGGCTCAGTTGTATCTGATGCTATTTCAAGCTCAATGGTTTGCTGTGACTTCAATCCTGAAGGACGATACACCACTTTCTTTTTCTTTTTTTCAACACTTGATGGTCCATCCTTGCTATGGTGTGGATTTATTCTTGTTGGGAGGGTATAACCATCTTTCATTTTATCAGTGATGACCCTTTGCTGGAAGTTTGTGAGCTTTGACTCCTTCATCATTTGCTTCAATAAGTCTGAAGTTTCTTTACTGTATTGTGCCTTAGTTTGAACACCAAATGATCCACCTTTTTGAACTGACATAATTGACTTGCTGCAATCATTAAAGTGTCAAAATAGGAATTATAGTACAAATAGGGATAGCTTCAATCAATTTTGGGCTGCCAAATAATTAGTACCAGGTACCTATTACCTGCTGCCAAATAATGCGTACTGCCAAAAATAGGTGACAAAGCTGGTCCATTCTTGACATTTATAACTCTACTGAAGATAACAAGCAACAAGCATTCTCCTGATGATTTTGAGATGGAATCTTAGCTAAGTTTTGTAGGATTACTCCCTACTTCCGTACCCTTGCTAGCAGGATTTGATCCCTAAAAAAAGTGACAGCTGCACCAAATAAATGTAATTATTAATCAAACCCACATCATTCACTGTAAATAACTTCATGACATATATTGACTTTTGTTGATTGATGATGGATTGCCGATCCATGAGAGACTTCTTAACCCTGTTGAGAATTTTGTTTTGTGATTATCTGCTATCAATGATAGTTCTTACACAAAGCCCATTGGTATTCTGGTTAGAAGGGTACGCACATTTTTGCCGGATGTTCATGTAACATGAATTTCATGTCTAATATGTCCCTAATCCCTATTTTTCTTTTACTTATACAAAAGTCAGTATAACGCCATAAGGGGGCTAGGACTAAAATAAAAATAGTGAAATGTCGCGCAGAAGGCTAATTATTCGTTGTGTACTTAGACAACAAAACTGAAAACGTTTTTTGCTGAATGCTGATTGTCCGGCGTTGCTACACCGCTCACGTTAATGCGAGCCGCAGAGCTCTGTCTGAGAATAAGTTTGTGCCACGCGCGCAAAACAAGATTCTCGATCATGAATTGCGTTATTGACCCAAATTGCAAATGCTCCGCGCGCTGGCGCGCTGCGGTTAGTACCTGAATTAACCTCCGCGTGGGATCAAAGTTTTTTTTACGACTTTTCAGTCCGAGTAAATAAGGGGCTAAGGGGCCTGCAGGCCCCTTATTTACCCTTATAAGGGTAAATATGGACGCAACGTGTGCACAATCGTGATCTCAATGATTATCGATTATATTTATCGAACGGTAAGTGTAACAGTAACACGATTTGTAGGATTTTACCCTACCCTCGGTGCGCGCGATTTTCAATCCGCCCCGAGGATAAAATCCCGCCAGCAAGGGTAGGGTGAAATCCTACAATAACACGATCAGTAACACGATCAATAACATTCGTATTGAATTTGATAATGCAATATTGCAATAACACCAAACATTGTTTGGTCCAAACAACCGTACGGCCATTGCCAACACGAGCTGACGAACGTCACTTTTCACAAAACATAAACACATCATTCAGTCATTCACATAAATTGAATCAATATCATTATCATTAATCGAAACTCATAAGGCAAAGTTTTAGTTATGCAATAGGCAATTGTGTCGACTCCACTGTATGTCAAGTTACACTTACTTAACAAAATTCCCTTCTCTTACGATGATTACTGGTTCCTTGAATCATTCTTCAAAAAATCAACTTCAAAAAGGTTAATTACAATGAACAAGAGCATAAATCAACGACTGACTTGATAACTACTTGATTTAGCCGACGACAAGTAATTGTGTCAAAACATTTGTTCGTAGTATGTACGATCTTGTGCAATTGTAGTTGTACTACGTTATTCTGCAATATGTACACTATTTCTTCAGTTTGGTTGCGAATAGCGCGATTATCAGGCAGATGACAACGAGAGCCAGGAAAAGTATGAAGATGCACTTTCTCCCCCGCTTTTGATGTTTTTCCGCTTTCAGCAACTGCTGATGGCCGTCCTCCACCTGAGATCAATTGAATAATTACATAATTACATAATATGGAGAGTTTACAGGCGGAGAAATATACAGGAATATGACGAGTTTAAGGGGCGGGGGGGGCAAAATGAATTGACACTCGTTTGTCACTATCTTGGAAATGTCACTGACAGAGACGACTGGCTGCCGTATATTGCGTGTACTACCTTGACAACAGTTTGCTCCATGTTGTAGTCTATTCGGTCGAGAATGGTTCCCTGATCTGCTACCAGATTAGCCAGGTCCTTAAATATCGACTGCAACTCCGCTATACTCTCCACAATTCGCCGTATTTCCTCGTCCCTTTGTTCCACTTGTCTTGTGTTCTGTTCTACCATCTGTGTGTGTGTGTATGCGTGTGTGTATGCGTGTGTGTGTGTGTGTGTGTGTGTGAGTGAGTGTTATTGT
>CAMPET010000082.1:139108-183620 GCA_946803715.1 Beroe ovata | reverse complement strand
TTGAATCCGCTCACGACGGTACTTGCGACGCGCCTGCCAGCTTTTATGCTAACCTAACCCTAACCCTAACCTAACCCTAACCCTAGTACCCTAACCCTAACCCTAACCCAAACCCTACCCCTAACCCTAACCCTAACCCTAACCGTTAAGGTTAGGGTTAAAGTTAGGTTAGCATAAAAGCTGACAGGCGCGTCGCAAGTACCGTCGTGCGCGGATTCAAACGAGGCAGAATAGCAGCTGCGTTTTATTTTTATCTGACCTCTGTTTCCCGCGCAAGAAACAGAGGTCAGATAACACAAAATCGAAGTAATTACCTTCCCGGCTCAATTGTCAATGCAATCAAAAGCAAAAGCGCAAATGTGCACACGTTGCGCGCCCCTGTTCTACTCAGTGAACGGAGACGCGCAGCGTGCGCAGTATTTGGGTCACGCAGCGCGGGAACAAGCGCAAAGTTTGAGGGGACCATTGCCGGATGTTATCTGTCCACTTGCACTGTTAAACTTGTCGGGCGATGCCATGCCAGACCGCTGATGCAAGCCGCGAAGCGGCTTGCGTCAGCAAGTTTGCGAGAATAAGTTTGCGCGCGCGCGCAACGAAATTCTCGACAGGGTCTATCATCGATCGACAAAGTTAAACAGACTAGACTGAGACATCAAGAAACGAAACAAGGATTTATAATTGAAATTTTAGTTTCAGTTTCACTAACTCTAAGTGAAAGTTTAAACTTTTAAGCGCATATTCGCTGAGACTCACTCTCAGTGAGAGTGAGTCGCTGACAATTGCAATCTAATTCTAACGAGGTGCGAATTGCATTTTTGCAAACCCGAACCACAATGATATTCTAATTCTATTTATCGACAGGGCCGGTTCTATCATCGATCGTTCATGCAGACACTATTCTATTATTATTACTCAGACACCCATTCCCAATGGGCAGCGGGTACAATTACTACCCATAGTATTACATCTAACTCTTTTGTGTATGTGTGACCCACACATCATAAATAGAAAATTTAAAAACTTTGATATCGTATTAAACCTAGTAAACAACAAAACCATAAATCTCTCACTTAAAATTAAATAGCTATAGTTGAAAACTCAAATTTAGAGAATCTTAGTCCATGGTGGCTGTTTGATCTGATGTTCAGGGACATACGTCATGTTGATCGGGACGTTGATTATCGCACTTTCCAGCGAGTTCCGTTCAAGGGCCCTGAAAGATTAAAATAATGATAAGCGAGCCTCTACAACAGCAAAGCATTTTAACAGTGAATTTATAGGAAACCTGAGTGTAATCGTAAGGGTAACTTGCTCATACCTCCTTATGTGAAAGCCATCACTCCCGACTATGAATATGGAAGGGATGTTAACATCCACCCCTCTGTCATCATCTATCATGGCTACTAAGTTAGACCTGTTGTCAGGGTTGTTGTCATACACAATGACACCCACTGCACCGGCAGCTTCACAACGTGATATCTGTGCAAGAGTGTCACTAAGATATAGTGTTACATAGTTCATGTATTGGACATAATGGTTCCAACTGGTATCTTAGAGCTGACTCTTCAACTTCAAGAACTAGCAGTAGCAGCTACTGGTACAGTACCAGTTACTGCTAGTGGTAATCTAATCACCGGTTCTTGTTGCACATTTGTGCTGTACAAATTGTACAGCACCACTGATCACAGTAGGAAACCCACCTTTTCAACGAAAGAGCACTCTCCCCTCTCCACGAGGACGAAGTGACCCTGTAGTTTGTAGGGGTTGACAAGCTCACTACACCCGGTCACAGGATCGGCAACAAGCAGCAGACTGTGCTCGTAGTATCGGTCAAACCCACGACCGAAGTTTTTAGCGGGGCTCGCTCTGAAGTAGTAACCTATCTGGGGAGGGGAGAAGGATGGCTGTCAGAAGGGATATGTCAATTGACAAAAGGGATATGTCAATTGACAGCAAAGCTAGTTAGTTTGAACTTGAAGCAGATGAGGAACTAATCAGGTTTAATCGTGATGAAACTAGACGTTGAAAGCGTTTGATCTAATACCTCAGCGGGGTCCACGATTTTAAAGTAGACATCGTGATCGAAGAGTTTCCATGCGGGTATCTCCGCGGACAGGATAACGTAGAAGAGGAAGAAGAGAGAGATGACAAATTCCCACAGACTGGACTCAATCACTACCATCGGAGTGGTCCACTGACATGGAGTCTATAATAGAGTTGGGGGAGTTAGAGGAAATATTGGGGGTAATTATTGGGGGGTAATAAATGGGGTATGAGGAGGGGGGGGTTACATCATAACTTATTGTCAAGATATGGTGTTACTATGTTAGGAAGAACGCAGGATATAAATATTTACCAACCAATTCATGTTAATATCACAATACCATCAATTAACAAATAAATTCATTACCGAAGCACTCAGTTTTATCGATTTCAATCTACGAACTATACACTGTGACATCAAATAGAAATATTTTATCAAGCCCAAATAAATTCTACTAAAGAATATCTCTCCTTAAATATCTATTCTAAAAAGTCGTGTTTATCCTAAGTATAAATCATAGTTCGTGAGGTCAGTAAAAAACGCTGAAAACAATGTTAAAATCTCACACATTCACTCAAAGAATAAGGGCACGAATGAGAGTGTCAGTTTTCTCACAGAAACAATGGAGTAGTTTGTCTGGTCGCAGCAGCACAGTTCTCTACCTTGTGTAATGTGCATGTTAATGCAGAGGGAAACAGCAGTTCTAGCAGAACAAGAGAGCAGCAACGTCATCCTACGAGCATGAAAACACGGCATTAAATGGTCTTGTGGAGTCGGTGCTCATCCTATTCCTATAATAATGACCATTCCGATTCCACGACAGTTGTCAACATAGTAGTTGTCGGTAGTAGGATATAATTCGGGGAGAATGATGAGAAACAGCACCACTACAGCACACAGACTATTGCTGGTTTCAATTCTCATATATGAGCGATGCTGTGCAGTAGGGACAGTTAGATGACCGGTTGAAACATTCTCGATGCATGACCCCATGACAAGTGAAGCACTGAGCGATGTTGAAACACTCCGTGGAAAATGGCCTGATAGCGGGAGGCGCGCCGCACACCGCACACACGAATTTCTGATTAGAGCACGTGTCACACTGCTCATAGTGGGTCCTGTAGTCGGCCACCACACTGCTCAACTCAGTGAGCAGACCTGCACTGTGTATCTCTAGTAGATCTTGCAGAGTGTACAGTTTGGAAGTGTCAATGAAGTGCTGTCTGCTCCGTAACTTTAGGAACATTCCCTCCTGCATGGCACGGGAACACTGCACGAAGTGCGCTTTGTACAGGATGACCTGCTCGCGCAGGGCGCGCACTTGCCGTAACACCTCCACAAAGTTAAATAGCTCTGCGTTAAGCTGCTCGAGGTTGAGGTATTGCTTGTTTGTGAGGTAACTGATAACCTCGTACGATTGGAGAGCCACTGGTCTGGGTTTGAAGTCCCAGTTGTGTAGGACGCGGGCAGGGATGAAATTCATGGTCCTCTTGTGACACTCATGACAGTAGTACCTCCCGGAGTAGTCACACAGGTTCACTTTGGATGCTGAGGGGAGGGACGGGATCAGTACTATGATGTCCGACTGGAATGAAAGTCGTTACAGAATAATAAGGAGAGTGATACCGAATATGGATAAGGTAACATTACGATAACATATACCAAAAACATAACACCGATAACATGATACCGATAACATGATACCGATAACATATACCGATAACATGATACCGATAACATGATACCGATAACATGATGGTTGATACTAACCGCTGTAAGATATCTCTGCAGAACAGTCGAAACAGCAGTAATTCTGCTCATGTAGACCATGCGCTGGAGTCAGCCTAGTCTCCAGCAACAGTTCGTCCTTGTTGGCAAGCGAACACTTTCTCGTGACGTCATTGAGGCATGCTTTATGAAGGAGTATGTGACACGCGCCACATGAGAAGGCCGCCTTTATACGGCGGTATATCGCGAAGCCACACTTGGCGCAATACCCGCTCAACTCGGACGATTTGGTGAGTGAATGACCAAGTATTGTGATGGTGTTATCGGTGTCAGATGACGAGGAATCGGAACTCTGGAGATCGTATTTCTTCTTGCGGAGTTGAACCAACACGTCCATTTCCTTCTTCTTGTCCTCGTCTGAGATCGTGTTCTGGGTGCGTGTCTTCTGTAGTTCGATAGCTTCGTTCAGAGATGTCACCGATGGCGAGGGATTCTGTAGCTGAAGTATTAGAATGGGTGAGCAAGTCTAGAGGGTGAGCAATAGAGAGGGGGACAATGAGTATAGGAACAATCAAATAGCTGTAATCCGCGATTATACGGAACTAGCAAGATAATTCATCTCACCACTGCTGGCTGATATATAGACTTACAATGTCTATGCTGTAGTGGTCTTTGGATTCACTTGCTGACTTGCTCCTTAATGCTGCCTGTGGGGGCAAATAGATGAGGAACAGAACGCAACTTATTGTTACTCATAAGTGCCCAAAGATCAAATCAAGATTGTTGACGAATTGCTGGGCTGAGTTCAAACAACAACATATCAAGATATGGCATGGAACACAGTTGCATTTACGTAGAATGAAGATATATTCATTAATTAAGCCACGTACTAAACGGTCGATTCTGTAACCTGATAACGCGCACAAACAGTAACGCAAATGAACTCGACGTCACAAAAAACATATCGCGAGCCCTCATTTACCGTTCCCGACGGACTTGCACGTATTGACGTACCCGTGAAATAGGTGAGTTCATATGGTGAGTTATACTGGAGAAGGGTGGACAGGACTTGGAGATGGGAATGGCGTTGGGATCCTGAATGTCCTTGTTGCAGAAGTCTATGACAATTGCATTACAACAGGAGCACTGCTCAGTACAGAGATCGAGAAGGGAGGAGGAGTTGGGACTGCCACTCCTGGGATAGGGGGTATAAGGGAGAGAGAGAGAGAGAGAGAGGGGGAGGGAGGGTAGCCTGATTATATCGATATCAAATTACTGCTGATTGGAGTGTTAATGATCATTACTCAGAGATAATTGACAATCATCCCTATAGATGAGTTGCAATTGCTTCATAACCATTAACTACATATCAAGTAACTGAAACGAGTGATGAGCCCGGTTAAATCCATCTAAGCACCTGATCAATCACAGCTATCATAGACCCACCTGATGGTCTCCGAGGTGGGCGGGGTGGGGTGTTGACACTCGTGCTCAGTAATGACCCTCCTCTGTAGCCACCACCACATATCCTTGCTGTGTGAGAGCCACTGGTTCGCGCTCTCGTATGTGTATGCCACTGTGGCTCGTGTGGCACCCATCAGATACGACCGGGTACTGGGGTGTCAGAGTGAGGAGAGAGGGAGGGGGAATGTCAGTTCAGAAGGTGGCTAACTTAAGTAGGAGTAAAAAGATTAGTACAGGTGCAGCAATGTGTGAAATCCTGCTCCCAATACCTGATATCCTCCTCGTTAGAAATGGGCACCTCATCAGTGACAGCACTGTGTAGAGCAGCGAGATTGGACAGCCGCTCCGACTCTGGGTCAGACGTGGTGGCGCCTCTGATGAACAGCTTGTAGAGGGAGGAGCCCAGGGAGAGAGCTTGTGGGGGATCAACGTCTCGTGTAATTGTAGGAACTGGAACACTGCCAACTTCCTTACAATCGTCATTATCGTCCTCTTCTAGTCCTGGGTGTGAGGACTGTAAGTTCTACTTAGGTACGAGATGAACATTGAACAGAAGATGTGAATTGGAGATTATAATAGCAATGGAGCAAGGTGCGCCCTGCACAACACCCTGACATCTGACGTCACTGAGTAGAGAGCAAGTACAACCCATGTCCCCCCATACCTGGTATAACATGGCGTGCGAGGTTATTATCCTCACTCCTCTCCTCCTCCTCCTCCTCTTCAGGAGATGAGGAAAGACTGACCGCGCTACTCCCATCCTCTTCCTCACCATAGGGGTCATCAAACTCCTCAACTTTGTGTGCTAACATCTCCATCCCAAACTCCTGGAAATTGCGGAGTTGGGGGTTGTTTTCTACAATTACTGAGTTTTTTATGTGGTCTGTGTATAAGTATCTGAGAACCAGTACCAGTGTATGTAAAATACACAGGAACTTAATACCAGGTACTTACTACCAGGTACTGTACATATATAATACAGGTATACAATACCCGGTGGTAGATACCTGACGTGCTGTACCTGAGTTGAGTATAGGGAGTTGCCGAGTTTGTTCTTGAGAGCCGATACTTCCTCATCCTCCACGAGCACGTCTTTCAGAGAGCTCGGTACAATGTCTGGGGTGAATGGCATTTTCTTACTTTGAGCCATGAGTCATTTTCGGAAAAATGTGATTACACACATCTGTTAGACACACGCTGATAAAATAGGAACCAGCATTGATACTAATATTATAGACATCTGAGTCATGTCACGTGACATATCACGTGACAAGAGTGAATAGTGTCCCCCCTCTCCCCTCCTCATTAAAACTAAGTACTACAGGTACTGAGTACACAGTAAGTGGGTTCTGATTGAAATAACCCATACTCGGCATAATCATTTTAATGAAGTAATAACTCCCTCCCTCGGCCCTCCTCCTTCTACACACTCATGTCACACCCAGTGAGAAAATACCCGTGAGACAACAAGGGAAATTGAGTACATACTACATACCAGAGAAAATACCACCCTCAGAACTCGACTGGTAGTGTGACTTGCACCACACTACCATGACAGATGCGGTTTCCATGGTAACAGATAGACGAACGGGAGTGAGGTGCAAGTATAGTGTCATGGAATAAGGATGCAGTAGTTATGAATGCATGAAATATCAGGTGATTGGCGAAAAGGTGGGGTGTATCAAATAACGCGCGCAGTGACAAGCTTTTATCTTGCATTTATTCATTAGAAAATTCAAACCCATGAGAAATCTAAACGGCGTCAGTCATTGTACTTTCAATAATTGATTATTCATGCAACATTATGTAACAATTTTTCGTTATCACACGATGTTACTAACAGTCAATGGGAACTCTGGGGACCCACCTAACACCACGAAGTCAAGAGGTTCGAAGGATGTCTCGATAATCGTCGCACATTTCCATGTATTGGGATTACACAGCATTGCAACAAACTATAACAAAGAAAGGAGAGATACTCTGTATTCGGAATGTGATGAGTTTGGTGGTAGAACTGGTCAACTAAATGAGCTTCAGTAACTGTCGCATTCTCTCACGCCCCACGGCTCCCACACACACTCACACACACAGACACAGACACACACACACACACACACACACTCTCTCTCTCTCTCTCTCTCTCTCTGTACTAATTAGGGGGTGGTGAAAGTCATGTCGTGCAATGAGACGTGAGCTGTAATTAGGCATTGAGACATGTGTTGCAAATGAGAGTCCCATGCGACATGGCGAGACGCTTATTGGGTCTGGGAAATGAGGTGCACAAGCAGTTATTATACTCATCAGAGTATTAATAATCGCAGTCTGCAGTATGCTAATTGGGTCCTAATGAAAATCTCGAAACATGACATAGTCTTGGCATATGACCATTGACCATGTTCATTGTACTCATTGTAACTTTATACCTTCTCACATTCGACTGGATCGAATGAACTTCTTCAAAGGATGACCAGATAAGCTCTATCACATTTTGAAGTAATTGAACAAAAACTCGAAACCAAAATTTAAAAGTTTAAGTTTCTAAACGAAACGAAACATGTCAAATGATGTGACAGTAACGAAGTCTACCTCTAGAGTAACGGCTGTTAGTTCATCGCATCATGAAGTATGATGGACTATGGGAGAGAGCTGCATAACAAACATGACAAGGAACTCTGCCGTCTGTCACAGACACTGACTTATCATGGATATTCGTAGACGGCCGTGGTGATAACTTTCACTGTCACAGCACTGCAGTATAACAGACCGGACATGCACGACGTAAATACATGGAAATTAAACTTAAGACCAAATGAGACTTACTTACACTTTGAACTTGAAGTGATGATGTCTATCATAAGTGTGACACTAACCGTGTGACATCTGATCGGAGGCTATGGTGTTGACATCCTCTGCTTTGTTGACAGGCTGCCTGTTGTCGGGTGAATAGGTGTTGTCAGGAGGGGTGTTGTCAGCTATCAGATTGACAGGAGGAGTGTTGTCAGGAGTAGTGCTGTCAGCTATCAGGTTGACAGGAGGAGTGTTGTCAGGACTAGTGTTGTCAGGGGTAGTGGTGTCAGCTATCAGGTTATCAGGCATCACGTCGACAGATTGCCCCACATCAGGGGATCCTGCCTCCCCGGAAGCACTCATTTCCTGCTGCTGATACAGCTCTATTTGATAAGCACTGTGGTCGTGCGGACAAAGTAAACTCGGTGGGGAGGCGTGCTCAACAGAAGTACTATCGTCAATCGAAACTGTGCCTTGAGATTCTTCCCCACCCAATATTCGCATCGAACCAACGCCCTCGGGAACAGTTTCACTTTCTGAAGAATGATCATATGGAGAATGATTTGAATTGATACTATTTGATGCACCCCCTCTGTTATTCTCGATATCACACCCTTGAACAGGACACAATGGAGCAAGATGCTGTGATGCTTCTTCCTCGGGCATTTCAATTGCAGTAGCGGTATTGTTCGAAGGTGTGGGTTCATTTTCATCGGGATCTCCGGAATTCAGTTCTCTCTTTTTCAACTCATCTTGAGAGTCATAAACATCACTGTTTCGTCCACCATCATCGAGCTGAGCTTCAATTTCATTGAAATCAGGAGTTCTACTCAACTTAATGAATTCGGACGTTCTATTACCCACAACCAAACTCGATGGAGTGAAACTGCTTGGTTCCGAAACGTCGTGAACTTTGATCTGGTTTGAGGTGCAGGATTTTCTCGAGTTTATACTGTCCGAATTGGGGATAAAAGTGGAGTCTATCCTGAGAGAGTCTGGATACAGGTCTGGGCCATCCTCAGTGACTCCTGAACTGGACTGAGTGACACTGGAATCAATTGTCTCCTGAGACTGGATACTGTCTGTGAACTCAGGGCCACAGTTGATAGACCCAGATCTACTGACTTCAGCACTGAGGTGCGGGTCAGCTTTGCTGAACAGCTTGTACTGAGTAAGATCTGTTGCGCTGGGAGCAACTTGGAAATCGAAGGATTCGGTGTTGAAAACGACTTTACAGCCAGATGTTGAAGATATCTGTTCGATCAGTCTCTCAACTTTGTCCGGGTCGTTAAATATCGAACTACTCTCGTAAAACTTCCTGATGAAACAAAAAGCGACTTTAGTTCTCAATGGTGAGGATTCTATTTGGGTTCATTGAACTTGCTTCATAACTTCTTCCATTTACAACTCACTTGTTAATCTTCTGATCCACGAAGAGTGGAATAAAGCTCTGTAAACTGCACTCATTGATAGTGATCCTGATCCAAGCCCTAATTCTGCCGGAGTCTGTCTTGACCGAGGACAGGTTGACAATGTCCTCGATAATGTGTCTCGGTGAAATTGTCCTCAGCAGTTCCCACACGTCCTGAGACTCGGATTTCCACTTAAACGGTCTGGAAACGAATTGAGTGTAAAACATGTGAAATGTATGTATGGATGAGAGTGGCCCTAGCTACTCTCATCCTTTAGTTCAATCGCGATGTATTTAACTAAAAAAGTAGATAGCAGCAATTTCTTTCGCTTTTGGGTTTTCATCCTGTCACCACTTGACGACATACCTTGACTTAATCCCGTAGAACATTATCATTTCCACCCTCCTACAGAACTCAACTTGTAGCAACTCATTCTCCTTGTCATTGACCAGCTGAAACAGTCATTGACCAGCTTACTGGGATGCCATCAAACTGTCATTGGTGTGAAGCTCAAGTTCTGACGGACGTGAGTGTACAAACAAAATGCACCAAAAAACGCGCGTGGCGTTTTTGGGCACAATAGCGCGCTAGTACTGCTCAATAGTAAAGGCTGCGCGTTACATTATAGTAGTAAAATATGATTTGAGTCTGCGACAGGCCCACAGGAATCTAATTACAGGCTACACGCACATAAGGAGTCTGTTAAATCCAACGGTTCATTACTGTCCACTAGGATTGCGAACTAAAATTGAATGCATTCATAGAGAGGGGTGTGAAGTTATGATAGCGCTGACAAGTGATTATCTACACAATCGTTCACACAGAATTATAGATGGCAGGAACGCGAATGAACGTGTACAGATGAGGGGTGTTGGCGTCACTTACACTATGGGCTGCTGTAGTCAGTTTCAGGAGGAGAAACTGTTTGTAATCATCTTGTAAACTACTCGATCCTGAAGAGTGAATTCAATGAACGGTGGGAATCTGTCAATTGCCCGAAATTGGAATTGTGCACATATCTCGGTTTAATGAATGAAGTCATATTTTAGACGAGCAAGATGGGAGGTTATTGTAATTGAATGTGTTATCATAATCATCATCACGACCATTGCCACCACTGCACCTGAAGTCAGTTTTGATAAGTAACATACCCAATGAAACGTTCTTCATGTGTCATGTGACCATGTTCGTTAATAAGTCTCATACATCACTTTCATATGTCTACAATCTACATCGGCTAACATTTCACATTTCCTGCAGTTAAGAAACAAAGATGAATGTAGGATGAAATGAGTGTTATTTGAAAAAGAAGAATGAGCAATCTGAACATGAAATAGTGTGAAACAGATGGGAGATAAGTGAGGTAAAACAAATATATTGATATTGATATTGATAACAAATGAAATTGATAACAATTTTATCATTCAAAATTAGTTATGTCAGTATGATGATCATTCAATAACCTCATGAGTCATCGGGGACGTGAAACCGTCTGATGAATATCAATTCTAGAACTTCAATGAATCCACTGGAAGTGAAACAACACAACCAGTTTGATAATATGGTCACAATAACGACGAGCTGCTACTATGGTAACCTGGTATCATGGTAACCTGGTATCATGGTAACCACAGGTGGTGGTCACGATAAGTTGGACCACCAGCTTGTCCTCCTGTAACAGTCACGTGTTATTAGTGAGTTGATAAGTAGTGACCGGGTATGCTGTGTTGTGAGTATGTTAACAAGCCGGAAACAAGAAAGAGTGTTGAAGCTGGAAGTAGAAAAGATTGGGCGGTCTCCTCAATTTATAGTACCATATTATTACATAGTTACATTATAGTTATGAGGCAAAACTTAATGAGGACGGTATGAAATAAAGTCTCTATAAAAATTCTCTTCTTTTGAGAGAGGTCCAAATTGGATCATCAGTCAAATTTTTGCCAATCACGGAACATTATTCCATACATATTATGAGGAATATATTTTGTTCCTCTTCCAATCAGTCAAATGAGATGCAATAGCTTCAATACTTGTCCCATACTNCAGCCACACATACGCGACCACATACACATCATTAAATAAGCGCACCAAGGTTCACAGATTAGATTGGTAGTCTCTCTTTCATACATGATATTGAACAATGAACACATACACCATACGTTACACACATATCAGGTGTTACCACGGGTTACACATACGATGTTACCATACGTTACACACATATTGGGTGTTACCACGGGTTACACATAGGATGTTTCCATACGTTACACATATTGATTATTGGGTATTACCACAGGTTACGTTACACACATATTGGGTGTTACACATGGGGTATGTTACACACCATTTGTTACGCGCATGTGGAGTATGTTTCTTAAAACATTCGTTACATCAATCGTTACATAATACACAGCATACATGACGTGTAGAACAACGCTCACACGTCACACATACGTAACACATACTTTGACACAGCGTGTTTTACTCATACTGTGCATCACATTAGGTTAGTTGACTATGTATGTAAATTGTAAACCGTGGGTAACCGTCATATAATACTCTGCGCTTACTGTAACATAATGCAGGGTGAGTTACGCTTTTGATATAAGAATCATATTCTTCTATATAGTCAATTATAAATAGTCATAAATAGTCATTATAGTCGAGGTGTTCATACAGCGAAATAGCATTAGATCATCATTCACCTTTGAAAAGCAAATTGTTAAAACTATTCTCGAAACGGTTGAACTTGCTGAAATACGATGTAAACACGATGCAGTGTATTAGGTACTTATGTTACAGTACATTGTACACACATGACACAATGGGTATCTGGTATTATACACACACACGTATTCACTATACAGTATACATTGACATAAAGTACACGGTAAAGAAGTATACACTGAATACAAGTGTCAATAAAAACAGAAACTTACAGACAGACTAACGTCAAACACAGACAATAGTTTACAACAGTCGGCACGAAAACAGTACGACATACAGTGTATACACTCCCCCTCTCAAATCCGCATTAAACAGTCATAGCTGTAACTAACTTGGTATTGAGTGCTTGAATATATACAATATACACTACAGTGCTACATCATGCACTAATACATACAGAATACACAGACAGACAGACACAGACACATGGAAACTCAGAATCACACGCACAGTACACAGAAACACACAGACGCCTACACACACATATAGTATATACTATACCCATACTTATACCATGGTTATTATACATGCAATACATGGTTTGTATTATAAAGGTAACGATAATGTTGTAGCACAGCAAAGCTGTAATACTTGAGCACATTCTAATGTTTGGTGAAGCTTATATTTGCAGCACGCGCAATCAAATATCACATGAGATACGCAAGATCTTCCTAAATTGTACTTAATTGTAGTTGAGAGAGTGGATCCAGAAAGAAAGTCAGTTCTCTATACAGTAAACAATAAAACCTGACAGTCAAAGTGAGCTTAGGTATTCTTATGCATATTTCGTAAAAACTGTCCTTAGGAAACGATGCTAATCCATAACCAAGCTGAGAATGTTGAGAGTAACGAGCCGGTAACTTTCATGATGAAAATTAGCACACAAAACAAAGAATACCAGCAGCGGTAAAGTGGATAGCTGAACAATTATTCACGAGCTCAGAATACACAATACACACACGGGGTAGACGAGAGAGAGCGCGCGGTTATGATACAGTAGAAACTCATGTGGGTTAATGAGTTAATAATACAGTAGAAACCCATGTGAGTTAATGAGTTAATCGATTGTACATAACACAAAGTGATAACTTATGATGTGAAGATCTGCGTCAACTCCTCAATCTGCATTCATGTGGATGGGACTTGGGAGTTTGCCAAGAGATCACATGAACTCTATGCAAGATGAAAACAATGCAACTAGTATCATAAAACCTAAGAACTCGCACGTCCAAGTATGTTCCCCCATTAGAGAAGAATCATCGTGTACTAAATCAGAATCAAATAGCCGTGAAACCATGCCATGAGTCTAGACCAGAAGGAAACATGGGCCAGCCGCCAGAAGGAAACATGGGCTGGATAAAGGCTGCAATGATGGGAGATTCCAATAGACACGCACACAAGCTGGTCCACGTTGCCTAACTTTGGTGGTATGGCGGGTGAACATTGAGGAGATAGTACTCACCCCTTGCACCGTGGATCAGAGAAAACCAGCTGAAAGAGGAGATGAGGGGTCATGAGAGGAGATGAGGGGTCATGGCAAGCCCCATCAATACGGTACAAACAAAGGCTGACAATAATTTACTACTTTGTCGAGAACTAAGTATTGTAGGGAAACAAGCTAAGGTGGAAAGAGTAGGTGTTCACTCACGGACTTGAGCTCTGGCTGCTTGTGCTTTCTGAAAGTCTCGTTCTAATAAGTCAAATGCATCACTGAGGGGAACGTCTCTGAAGTCTGAAGAGAAACGTGTTTTCAGTACTGGTTTAATGAGACCAAAAGTTGGTGTGTCTGACCTTTTGATATGTACATAAATACGAGACTTCACAGAGCAGTTATGACACATTTAACCCATGGATAAATCAAAGTCAAAAGCGAAAGTGAAAACAAAAACCTTTCGGGTTTTTCCCTTGCAGGATATGTATGTTCAGAGTTTTATCCACAGCACTGGCTTCAGTGAGGACTACCGCATACAGAACACCATCTCGAGTGATGTCATTGATAATTTGGTGCAGTGGCATGTTTTCCGACCAGAAGAAACTGTCACACACCTGTCAGTGTGATTTTACCGGTAGTCTAGAAAATAGTAGGTAATATAATGGACTCTGTTCAATATGATGTCTTCCCTGACTTAAAATGACGGATTTTTAAGAATTCGCATACGTCTTGCACTATATTATGTTTCCCGTTGGTACGAATTGTAAACTGAAAGACGCTGATTTAAGGGTTCACCCCAGGGAAAATCATTCGCTAAATACTAACAATATGCAACTCTTTGAGTCTGTGAAGTACTGCATCACTGTAATTCCTAATATCGCGATTACAAATGACAACAAGAGCGTCTGATACTTGCTTCCTGGAATGTAGAATGTAGATTGCAAAAACTCTTACTGAATAGGTGATTAAAAACTCATGTTATGATCGATGATCAGACTGTTTGCATTAAACGCAAAGTAAGTAGTCACAAAGTGCAATAACTTACTCGCTCACTCACTCACTCACTCCCACATCAACTACACACATGCATGAGTGACCACCATGACAAAGAACAGGTACCGTGGTATTTTCCTGGTGGTGTTCTCCACGAGGTCGCCCGCATTCCTCTTCTTCCTCCTCTCGCTAGCCACGTTCACATCGATACGAGAACCCTCGAACAGGTGCCCGTTCATCTCCTCTGACGCACGTCTCGCCACGTCCCCGCAATCGTACTGAATAAAACCAAACCTGGGAGTGGGGTGGTATATATGGTAACGAAGTAGCTATGTATATCTCTGCGATAACCTATCCCAAACTATGAAGTGATCAAAGTAGCTATGTATATCTCTACGATATACTATCCCAAACGTATAACAGAGATATGTACTAGAGAGAAAGACTTCCCTCATGCCTTTGATCTCAATGTATTATCATATATCCGCTCGAATTCTGACACCTTCCCCCAGATTCATGTACCTGTTATGGAGGCTAGCATCTAACACAGTTCCGTACTTAGCGAAAGCCTCTGTAAACCTAGCTAGCTGCACTCCGGATGCTGGCAAATTTCCAACGAATAACCGGGAATTGATCGCCTCCTGGGAGTCCTTGCTCTTTCCGTTCAGCTTGCCGACAGTCCAGAAACCATTCTTGGGTTTCACCATCAGGATATCGTGGAGGCGTTCTTCCCGGTCTGGAGATTATGCACTAGATCACTCAGTACCGGGCATTTGGAGTACCGGGCATTTGGAGTACCGGGCATTTGGAGTACCGGGCATTTGGAGTTGAAACAGTACGAAGCATGCAAAAATAGGAAATTACCAACCATTTTGAGCCTCGCCTATGTTCAGATTGCTACTCTTCACGAAACGATCCAACTTATCCATGCGTAGCTGTAGTAGATGAGAAAATCGATTAATCTGATCTGGTATCTTTATAGTGTTTCTTCATTTATGTAATTAGGGGAAATATGAATTGAGGAAAGTTTGAATATCGCTATTAATTATGAGCGTCAGCCTTAGCCCATATATTACCAGGATTGCCAATTTTTCACTATTTAAGTATTTAGGCATTGAAACACACACAATTTCAACTAATGGAAGTGTAATCAAACATTCATATCATAAATGGCTACAGGATGAAATTGTAAGACCTGCTTACATGCTGATTTCCACTCAAAGATGTGAGATCAATTTTGTAAAGATTCGGCATAATCTTATGACACAGACGATGTCAAATAATGGTGGTAATCGTAGATCAAACAATTGAAATAGATATTCACTGGTACGTACTTCTATTAGAGATCGCTCTTTGAGTATAAAAAAATTGACGTATGGAATCAACTTAGGTGTATTCATATTTGATAGGGACTTGCACACACCATACACATGCATAACAAATGTCTGAAACAATGCCAACCAATTTGTATCTCCAATGTCTCAATATCAACTGAATACAATGAAAGAGAAATCAATTTGGTTAAACTGATCGAGGGAAAAGTATTCTCAGGGAATTCATAATCTAACGGGAACGTTAGAATTCTAGCTTTCAATAGAACCATGTGCAGAGTGCACGATACGCATTCTTCTTTATTCGAAAGTCTTTTAGAATAATTATTTCACAATAAAGAGTACATTTTCTTACATGTTTTAAAGGTGAAATGATGGCTTGAATAGCATTCAGACCTCATGTATTGTCTCTAAACTCTATTAATGAGTTTGTTCCTAAAACGAGTAGGTCACACGAACCAAAGTCCTCTTCCCCCTAACTCCCGGGTCTAGTTCTTCTTCTTTGTTTGGGCGACAATGATCCCAATGAGAATACCCAGAATAACAACCACAACCACACCAATGATGATCATGAACTTGACATTCTTCCACCACATCTTCCTCTTGAGCTGGACACCTGTCTGTTGGAACTGGTGCGCACCAACTTGCAGAGCCTCAGATCTCTCATTGAGGTTCTGTATCTTGGTATCTCTCTCGAGGACCTTGTCTATGTTGTTCCTCATGATTCCCATCACCTCATCCACCTGCTGCTGAGTCTCGTGTGCTTGATATCCGCTCATATTGTTGCTTGATGGCTTGTCTAGCAACGCATCACTAGGGAGACAGTGTGTGTGTTAGTTAGTCGGTGGAGTGGAGCTACCTACTAGCTATCGGAAGTCAGAAGGTGACGATGTTAATCAATTGTAAATTAGTATCCAATAAATGGGAACCACCGGTGGATGTCAAATACTACCGGAAATGAAATGAAACAATGGCACGTTTTCACTTTTTGTGCTTTCACAATTTAATCTGCAATCAAGACGTCAGTCATGTCAATTGTTAAACCAAAATTAGGTTATAATACAAATACTTTGGTGATCTGTGAAATGTAAGTCAAAATATAAAGACCGTATCAGTTTGTGAATGATGAAAACTATTCATTAAAAATCTGCAAGAAGACAATCAAGTTGTAACCAATTCGGCATCAAATGAACGAAAAAGTAATAAATATGTCAGCAATTAATAACCTTACATGGTGTAGGATCCGACAGTCTCGACACCCAATGGGACTATAGGAAATAGGCATACAGGTGTTATAATCATCCCATGTTGTCATTCATTAAGCTTGGGAAAGCTTTGAGCAAGTCAGAACAAATCGTATGCTCGAAAAGTGCAGATTTTGACGCTAGGTATCCAAAGCAAACTTATGAAACTAACAGTATTGAAACATAGTTAATAATGATAATAAGTTATCTTTAAAACAGCTTTTGTCATACAGAAATTAATATCAACCTGTTTTTCAATAAGTGATTCTCCATAATAAGTCTTAAATATAGCAGCCCTGGTGTGTTACTAGGTACGTCTTGTTAAGTAAGAGTGTGGTTAATATGTCCTGAGGCCCCATTACTACAAGCTCCACAGTTGGATACGTATGGGGCAGAGATGTATCTGGGGCCATGGCAATTGTTTCCTGGCATGGAAGTGTATACATGTCTCATATTACTGGAATCCCCTGCAGTTGGTTGTGCATTCATGCTACCAGCTGCTGATGCACCATTATTCATGGTGTCACTCATTGTTGCTTCAGTGCAGTTTTCAACGTCCATCTCTGTCTCACCTGATATATGTTAAGTTAGTTCTTACTCTTAACTTCCTTTTTTACTGGGTATTTTGCCTTCCTTTCATCGTGTAAAATGGAATAAAGCATTTTCCCGTCCTACAGAGTACAGGTAGTATAGAATATATGATGCAGAGTTCCAGAAAAACCAAAGAATCATGGCAGCTTGGCTGTCCAATAGAATTTGATCATTCAAACGGTTCTCAACAGTAATAGAAATTTTATTCCACAATACAGCAATCTTCAGCTTTGGTTTTTCTGTAACATGAGAAACATTATGATCGTTTATAATACGTGTGACTTGTGAGTATGGGATGAGCTTAGTGATTGATGCTATGCCGTTCATTTTCCACACTCATGAATGAAGGGAAAAGTCTCGTAGAAGCTTGCCTTCTGAACAATGATGACTGGAAGATTTGCATAATCGTTACGGGAAACTTTCATCAATCACATGACTTGGTAAAGACACTGTTATTCTTGTATCTTCAAGAGGAACGTTGCATCGTCCAGAAAGATTTAAGAAGTCTGAGGAATAACGCTTTTTCCTGAGTCCCAATCAGAAAATTCACTTTTTTAAATGCTTCTTCACATTAATTGCTTAGCACGCCCGGATAAACGGTGATGTAAATGAATAATCAGGCAAGTTATGAAGGCAGATCTGTATGTTGATATCTTCAACCTTCGTCTTTCCGTCATTCAAAGATTCACTTTGAATATGAATTTCAGTAAAATGGTTCATCCAGCTACTCACCTAGTAGGTAGGTAAGAGGGATCATTCTTCAAATATTTGAGTTATCCCAACCACTAAACAAGTGGAGAACAGTTATCCAGAATAGGGGTCATATGACAGTATGGCATGCACATTGCACAAGTCTAGAGGTGGTTAGTACGGGATGACTGCAAGAGAACCTTGCCATTTCTTCCAAGAGCTGATATCTGGAGCTACTGGTATGGACGCTGGGCTCGGTGACGAAATAAGGGGCGATGACCCATGATGGATCACAACGGCTGACATCCATGAGTATGGAAAATAAACGCATAGGCATGTAAGGGTGATGTTAGATGTAATGCAGAGCTCTATTCAGAATGAGCCTAAGTGATTTGACTATCTCTTAGTTCACTTGCGGTAATAAGATATAACATAGGTATTTAAGTTATCAAGTACCTATTTCCAGTAAAATTTACCACTCTTCTCCTTCCCCAGAGTAGCTGGCTTACATCACCGGTGCAGCACGGGTAAGGGGGGTGCGGGAATACCGATTTCCTCAATTTCATGGCAGGCTAGTGCAGACTGCAGCAATGACTGAACTTATCCAGCTGGTACTGTTATACAAGGGGGTTCCCCACGCCAGTCAAATCTAGATGGAACCAAGCGATTATAAATCCCATTTCAAATCCTCCTCATATCACTAGATTCAATAGCTTCAAACACTTTATGTTAAAGGATAATGTGAATAGTTGACAGTGAATATGTTTCAGCTACTTACCTGATAGAAATTAAGGTATATGAGGTTTAACTTAATCATGATTGATGATCGCCTCTTAGGGCCCATAAAAATTCAATAATCAGACCTATTTCAGAACACTCGCTTCCTCCAAACAGATAAGTAACTGTCATGATCAATGATCATCAATCACATGCTATGGTTTGGGTAAAGTCTTATCTTTTAGTGAAGTCTTATCTGTGTATGTCTTGCATATGATAATTTCTAATTATTCTAGTGATAATTGAGGGTTTAAACTGAAAATGAGAAGCAAACGAAGATACTCATAGCCATACTATATACCAATCCACTCATTTGATTGCCACATCTCATAAAGTTTGATAAAAGAGGAAAAATTCAATCACATTGGTACTGATCCCATTCCATGGGATACATACCTAACACTTGCACTTTGCAGCCATATGGCGCCCAAGATCCACCGAAAAGTGGAAGCATCCATTGTTAAATGCTTGCATTTTAAATATTCATAGGATTTAACGAGCAGTTCAGTCGTCATGATGAAAGGATTCGTTATCAACGTTTGCTTCGTTGTAATATGTGATTCGGTGTCAATCATCAATACCCCTTCAATATCAACAACTTTGAAAGCAAATGAATGAGTGACTCGTATGAATGTGAAATACGCCCTGGTCTTTCATTAGAACTTGGCATGTGAGGAATCACTACTGCACTATCAACTTTTCAAAAGATAGATCAAAATGTAGAATCTACTTGATATGAAAGTTTAAAGAAATCAGAAAATTCAAATACAGTACCTACTCCACTGGAATCTGAAAGAACAAGCTTCTTTTGTTATTCAATATTCACAACTCAAATTTGCTAATATCATATTACCTTTGCACTGAAGTATACCATCTGCAGTTGAGGAATAGTTTTGGCAGTGGTTCACTTGATGGGCTGCTGCAAAATCTGCAATTCATTATTCAAGTTCATGATTGTGACTTGTATCGAGTGACAACATCTATATGTAATAACGAACACAAATGAGAATTCCAGAAAGTAGCAAGATCACAAGTCCGACTTCACAGTACATGTATACCTAGGCAAGGTTCATAACTGCAATGTTTCTTGTTATCAACCATGTTGCTTTCCTCAAAACTCCGCTTCCTTCCATAGACTGATACCATTTCTACTTCTAGAGGTAATCAATTTTTCAGAAGGGATATTAGATTTCATTCTTATTTATAATAAAATATAAATAGCGATATTATTACATAGAGATATTATTACATATTATAAGGCCAGAAGGCAGTTTATTGCTCGTTAAAAGTTCGAAGCAATGAATTGCAGTTTTATGAACAGAGAAATTGACATTTGACAGTACAAATAAAAATGAGATCAATTGAAATGCTGCTATAATCCTGTAAATTATGTGGTTCCCTGACAATAATCCATGATTTCTTATTAATATTGAAAACCATCTGATCACTGAGGGTCTGATCATATCGGAAGATTGACAAAATTTCATCTGCAGCAGTTCTAGTATCTGAAATTACCACAACAAGTAGGAACTGTATTAAATGACACTATTGATTATGGATCAACAACAGTGCACTCTTCTCAGAATTATGTGTCTGCTTCCTAGAAGCTATCCAAAACACCTTACAGCCGTAGTAGCTGTTGTAGGGATAATTCGACACGATCATCCCACATAATGTTATAGAGTTACTCACGAATTGAAAAAGGAGAACAATAAAATCTATCCAATCATACCATCAACAATTCATTGATGAAGCTACAAATTCGTGATACTGGAATAACATAAAACTCTCTTCATCCCTGTTTATTGCTACTCATATTTGAACAGCAGACTTTTCCTCGGCTTTACTGTCAACCTTGGTGTCTCGTTTAAAATCTGGCTGGGATTGCTTTTCAACCACTTCTCTGGTAATTGTTACTTGTGCAATATCTGAGCCAGGAACTTCGTACATGATATCCATGAGAACACTCTCCAGAATGCTTCTTAGCCCTCTTGCACCTGTGAGGAAACGGCATCTTATTGTGATTGACGTTGACACTGGCTTTCAAAGCAAAAAAAAGAAATTGAAAGACTCCGTTGCCAAGGTCTCCGAATACTTGAAAGTACAAATTATAAATTCTTGCTAGGCTGCTTACATCATACGATTTGACACTCACCTGTCCTTTTCTTGATAGCAAGTTCAGCGATAGCATCCAGCGAATCATCAGTGAACACCAATTCACAGTCGTCCAGGTCAAACAAATGTTTGTATTGAGCAATGATAGAATTCTTTGGTTGAGTAAGAATTGTGATCAAAGCTTCTCGGTCTGAAAGAGGGAAAAGTCTGGATATGCACGGAGGCGACACCCACAAAATTACCTCAATAGTCACAGCCAATCATAGGGAGTCCTTCTCAGGCCATATCAAGTATAGTGCAATTACTGACCTAAAGACATCAGAGAAACGCATAAAGGCATTCTTCCCACGAACTCAGGAATTATTCCATAGTTGACCAGGTCCTCTGCATCTATTTCCTGCAACAGAAATAGAGTAAAAGTAAGCTGGAGCAGTACAAGAATTTTCTAATTTAGACATTTCGCTATTATTACCTTCAAAAAGCTATCATTAACTTTGAGCTTCTCCTCGAAATTATCATCATTTCGCTTGTTATCAAATACAACACTATCTTTTGATACAGGGCTCCCAAAACCCAGGGACTTTTTGACTTTCCTGCTCCTAAAGATGTACTTGATTATTTATCAAATTGAGATTTATCAAGATGAGATTGATTTGAATGTAATACTTCACACAACACACCTGACAATCTTTTCAATACCAGCAAATGCTCCAGATGCTATAAAGAGTATGTTGGTTGTATCAACCTGAACTGGCTCAGACCTGAGTTTTCGAGAAGGAATGAGACGCTCAGGGATGGTCACCAATGTCCCTTCTAGTAATTTCAACAGTGCTTGTTGTACTCCTTCCCCGGACACATCTCTGACATGGACATCTTTGGATCTCATGGATATCTTGTCAACCTGTAGCAAATGGAGTTTTCAAGATGAGTCGCCACTTACTACAGGCGAGAAATGGATAGTTATATGGGAAAGATATCTGTTGATATTGTGAAATATTGGAGTAATTCATCACACCTCATCAAGAAATATGATGCCTCTTTGGCACTTGTCAATATTGAAGTCTGAGGCAATGAGCAGTTTAGCAATGATAGATTCCACATCTTCCCCAACATAGCCAGCTTGTGTGAGTGATGTACAATCACATATAGTCATTGGGACTTTGAGACAATTGGCTAGAGATTGTGCCAACAGAGTTTTGCCGGTACCTGGGTGAAATAGAGCACTAGAAAAACAGCACATTATAAAATCCAAAACTTGTGCAGTGTGTGCCATAATCCATAACATTAATGTTGATATTCCATAATACTATATGAACAAACCTGTAGGACCCAGCAGAAGAACATTCGTTTTGTCTAGTTTAGAAATTCCTGATACCCGATTTTGTTTACTTTCGGCCAGGTTTACTTGTATTCTTCTGTAGTGGTTATAAATACCAACTGATAACACCTTTTTAGGATACTCTTGACCAACAACATACTCATTCAAATAGGAGAAAATCTCTTTTGGAGTCGGAAGCACATCTTCTTTGGGGTCGATACTAGGATCAAGGTGACTGAGGAGTAACATATGTGATTACTGAATGTTCAAAGCTGACTCAGAGAGTGCATAAATATCTATATCACTGTGAGCAACGAGCAGTCATGATATCACATCATTAACGGATCATCTTGGGTGCTTCAAAATATCATGATTAGATTGACAACTCATTGACAAGAGACTCACCTTGACTCAACTCGCATGTCATTTTTCAAGAAATCTATATCACAAACATAGAAATATTCACACTGTTGACACTTCACAAATCTCGGGGTACATGTTATTCCTTTAAGATGGTTTAATATTCCACCACATTTAGGACACCTTGATTTTGGGTCTTGAGGATCTTGAGGTATGTTGGATAACTGAAAATGTAAATGCTATGCTTGTTGTCATTCAATCTAATCAAACCAACAAACTTAACAGTTCTGATCTACTGACAATTTCAAATCACAAGTCTCTTGTTCAGGATCTTTACAAATTGTGACATTTCTTCTCAATCTTATAAGTCAAGTTACTAAGTTTAACAAGTAACTAAGTTTAACAAGTTATAACTCAGATAAAAAACCTGTTGACCCAAACTCAAGCCATTAGGTGATGGACTTATTTCTGAAAAGCATCTGCGAAGGGAAGAGTATTGCTTGGCACATGGCTGGCTTTTTGTAAGTATTCTTGCATGCTTTAAAACATTAGTTGATTTTCTGTTTACTTGACCAAACATACTTCCCTAGCATGCCTAGCAGAGGTTTGAGTAGAGGACATAGGTAAATTCTATATCAGAAAACCCATCTATTACCAGGAAACCTATAAGTGGCTAGAAGTGGGCTGATAATGCGGGTTGTAAATCAAAAACAGCTGCATCACATAAATTGAATTTGATGACAAAATGAAAGAAATGAATGAAAATACCTAAAACAGGAGCTTTTACATGAACACAGACTAGAGTTCGGTAGTACATATGAATGAAGAAATGTTTGATCAATTGATCGTTTCAGGCAGGTGGTCATTGTACTCTATGCCACTGTACTTCACAGCTCTCGACAGCAGGGCCTAGGGTAGCCAGGCCAAAGTACAGAGTGGAAGAAAGTTTTGTCGATATTGATGTCTCAAAAGAATCTTTCTTCTCTGGAATATATCTTTTCCCTTGAGTATTTGATTGAACAATCTCAGTAAAATTCGTTTTCTGCCAGATGAAATCAGTTGTAAACAGTATGGTCATCTCATGCTTGGACTACTGTAATTGCTTGTACTATGGCATCTCTGAAAGGCTCCTAAATCAGTTACAGATAGTCCAAAACTGTGCTGCCAAGATGTTATTAGGCAAATATAAATATGACCATGTGGGTAATGATCTTCATGATCTTCACTGGCTTCAGATCAGAAAACAAATTATCTTCAAAATAGCACTCATCTCATACAAAGCTGTCAATGGTCAGGCACCTGAATATATCCAGGACATGTTCACCTACTCATATCAGGGTTTCACACCAAGACTTCTTACTCCAGTAATGAACACAAGATTCGGTCAAAAGAGCCTATCATTCANGCGCGCGCGCCGCGCGCAAGAAACAGTGGACAGATAACATCCGGCAACAAATATGAATGCCAATTATGCTGCAATTTCGCGCCGCGCGCGTCGAAAAGTAAAGAAACAGAATTTTGCTTGGCTGCCGATGATAGCCCGGCCTGTAGCTGTCGAGAATTTCATTGCGCACGTTGTCGATCGATGATAGACCCTGTCGAGAATTTCGTTGCGCGCGCGCGCAAACTTATTCTCAGACTTATTCTCAGATTTATTCTGACGCAAGCCGCTTCGCGGCTTGCATCAGCGGTCTGGCATCGCCAGACAATGCGCACGCGGCACGAGCCGCAAATTATTATTTGCCGCAAATTATTTTTGCTGGCGCTCGCCGCTTAGCGGCTCGCGTCAGCTGGGCCTAGCATCGCCAGGCAAAATTTTGCAAAACATTGAATATATCTTTATTACAAGCTTAGCTGCAAAAATACATTTCAGCAAATGAACAACAATACAATTGACTTATTCAATTGACTTATTCAATTGACTTATTCAATTGATTTATGTATTTTCTGTTGTCTTGGTAATGTGTGTGCCACGGTTTAGCAGAGGGATCCATAGCTTGCATTGATTCCTTTCCTCTGGCCATCAGTTGTGGGTGTCAAGAGGTATTGGGTCTCTAGGTATCAGGTCTGCTTTACAGGAATATTTCCATAAAATCTAAGCCCTTGTGTCACTTTAAAGGTTTGGAGACATCCAAAGGGTAGAATGTTATACCTCATAGGACTTGGATTGGGTGATGTTACAGATATTACTGTGAAAGGTCTGGATACTATAAAACAATGTGATTCAGTGTTCTTAGAAGCCTACACTTCTTTACTTCTCAATTCTGATGTTAATGTTCTGGAAGATTACTATGGAAAAAAGATTATACTAGCAGATAGAGAAATGGTTGAATCTGATTGTCATCAAATATTGGATCCAGCAATTGAGGGGAATGTTGCATTTCTTGTTGTCGGGGATCCACTTGGAGCAACAACCCACACAGACATTATCCTACGTGCTATAGAGAAGAACATCCCCTATAAAGTCATTCATAATGCTAGTATAATGAATGCTATTGCATCCACTGGATTGCAGCTTTATAACTTTGGTGACACAGTTAGTGTTTGTTTGTGGAAAGAAGGATGGAGACCAACTAGCTTTGTGGATAAGATCATAGCCAATCTAAGGAATGGGCTGCATTGTCTTTGCTTGCTTGATATTCGGGTGAAAGAGATAGACTGGAGTCAAATGATGAAAGGGAAGAAGGAATATGAGCCTCCACAATACATGTCTATTAACACTGCTTTAGAACAAATACTTGCTGTATTATCAGATAAGACTGAGGAAGAGATGGGACCACTGAATGACAGCACACTTTGTGTTGGTGTTGCTAGGCTAGGCACAGATAACCAGACAATTAAGTCAGGTACTCTTAAACGGTTGTTGACTGAAGATTTTGGCGAACCACTGCACAGTTTGTGTATTGTAGGGAAACTCCATGCTTTAGAAGCAGACATGCTGAGACACTTTGCTGTAGACAAAAGTGATATCCCATCATTATAGGTCCTCTATTAGTGTGATATTTTCCTTTTGGGCTTTTATTATTTATTCTTTTAAGATTTTTAGTCCAATGAATCATTTTTACCACAGTTTGTTTCATGTTGAACAATAGTCTTTGTTAATTATAAAAAGTTGAATAATTTATTAGCACTGTAAATGAAAAGTTTGATCTGTTGTTGATGTTATGACAATGTTCACTGTTCATGGATATGTCTACTTAATGTTAACCAGATGTTTCACATAGCCAGGTTGATGAGATTCCTTGTATAGAACCTGTTCTTGAGTGTGATAATAATGCAGTGCTTGCGATCAACTGTCCCCGGTATTACTACCCTGTCAGCAGCGGTGAACTCCTCTGTATTGAGATGTTCAAAGCTTACAGGTAAGATGATATTTGATCATCGTTTATATGAAAGACAGATAATACCAAATGAAGCAGTCCTGACACCTGTATATGGCACTCATATATTTGTTGTGGCGGGAGAAAAGCAATTAATAGTCCAATGGTTTCAATCTATCTTTATTGAATACCTCATTGCAGTGTATGATAAGGGAGTAGCTAAGTTGGTTGGAACCCGCCACAAGAACATGTATGCCCCTGAGCCGTGGGCTGCTGTGGGCGACAGTGCCACTCCCTCTCTTCACGGAGACTTCCCCAAGCCGGATTTCCGAGATGAGGATAGGAAGGGAAACTGGAGGGGGAAAACAAATCCCACTGATAGGAATGTCGAGAATAACGTATGTCCCGGATCACAATTACAATGCACTTTCTTATCTTATCTGAATTCGTAAGTGGCATGTGTCTTATCCACATTACAGATGGGTTCCTACTTGGTTTTGGGAGGATGTACTGGAATAACGCTCTATCTCCTGAAATACACATTGTATGGCGCTGCTCTCCTCATTGGACCTGGTCGAGACAAGTATGCAGCTGCAGCCATTGAAGTGGACCTGTCCACCATACCTGAGGGTAGGTGATGATCTCTCACCATATTATGGGGGGGGTCCAAGGGGAATTTTGGGGAACTTTGGGAAAGTCCCCCGGGTNTTGTTGAAATGCACGAGTTCTTAGCCACAATCAATCTCCAGGTAAGAATGCAGTGTTCACGTGGCGAGGTAAGCCACTGTTCATCAGACATAGAACACCAGAGGAGATTGCAGCCTCTAAGTCGGCTGATGTTTCCCAGCTCAGAGATCCACAGTCTGATGATGAAAGGTGCGAAACAGTCATTGAGCCACCCTGCTTACTTGATAATAACTCCATTGACTCAAAGCCCTTCTTCTATCAATAATCGAAGCCACTTTCTTGCCTGGCAAGCAACTGTTCGCTGGTCGGAAAAATATTCATATTTCGCCAGTTGTTGCAAATCTCACTGTATTCCAGGTGTAAGAATGAGAAGTATTTGATCTGTTTAGGAGTGTGTACCCATCTCGGATGTGTCCCAATTGCTCACGCTGGTGACTGGAAGGGATACTACTGTCCATGCCACGGATCTCACTACGATACTTGGTCTGCCGTTTATCACTCCCAATCATCGTTCACATATAGTTGCCCTTACCAAGTCTCCTTTTCTCCCTCTTATACAAGTTACAAATAGCAGCAATCATTGGAACACAATTCCCTCGCCTCTTACCAAGCTCTAACATTCCAATTCTCTCCTCGGTTCCATATCCTCTATTATTAACCCCGACTCCCCCCGCAGTGCTCGCATCATGAAGGGACCGGCGCCGCTAAACCTGGAGGTCCCTGGACACGAGTACCTCACTGAGGACACGGTTATCATCGGTAAAGAGGACTAGATTTGGGAGTGTTTCTTCACTGTGATAGAGTGGAACACTGCCCTGTGATTCGTAGAGCTGTGACCCATTTGTAACTTATTTATTCCCGAAAGAGTTTATTCATATTACTTCGTGTTCCAAACAATTTCACCCTCCTGGCCCTTGCACTAGATTTGAGCTTGTTCCCGTGACCCTACTCATTTTGCCACCCTTGCAATTTTAAGGAATATTTTCGACACAATGAAACACGGTGAGGTCAGAAGGCATATTTGGTTCAATGATATATTCTGATCGAAATTAGATAGCGTGGGAGTTTTGCGCTGTCCAAAGGCATGTTTCAGTGATTCCAATTTGTAAGAAATGATTTAAGTTCATGGTTTTGCCAAACGTTGTTTTCCGCCATCGCAAATATGCAGTCCATCTCAGAAAAGTCTATGGTCACGTGACCGAGCCGTCACGCAAAGCTGTAACGCGCGCGGACATTTCACAACAAAAAGGACCCAAATGTTAGTTCTCATTTTCATTGCAAGCACTCGCGCAAACAGATGTGTGAGACGACGCGCGCATTGGCCCTCGATACGGGTCTCATTTCTCTCCGTCACACTTCAATGCTGTTTCGTTCTGTTTTATGTATACCGCACTGTCACAAGCGTACTTCTGAGTCCATGTTGGGGTTGTGAATACCACTTCGTCGATTGGTGCTAGACTATTGTTCATCGGTTCTACTCTCAATACGACAACCTAGTGGGATATTGAGTAGTAATTGTTGTCAAATCTGAATACTATGTAAGTTACTGAATCTCGGCATTGAGTTTACTAACCTTGTTGCGATAAATGAACAAGCATAGTATTATGGAGAAACTTACTAAACAGGAACAGCCAAATGCACCTGTCGAATTAGAGATGGATTTATATAGTTCAGATCTTGGAACATCTCACATCATTTGGTATAACTTGGAACATTGGAACAAATCACAAGATTTCAACTGTAATTCTATAGAAAGTTACCGATGCATATGGCAGCCACTTCCCATCTGTTGGTGGTCATAGAAACATGTAAATAACTCGATGAAAAGAAGTTTGAATATAGCCCGCCAGCGTCAAGAAGGCAGTTTCATCAATGCGACGCACGAGTAGGACTGATTAATGAGTTTCTGTAGCAAGGGGAACTTGCAGCACACTTTATCATGATACCTTCGCCTCCTCGCAGCTTTGTAATCTCGTTTAGTCCGAGCATGTCACGTGGGGTGTTACCATTATTTGGAACGAGTGTTTTGGAACGAGACTTACATTTTGTGTAAATCAATGTAGCCATTACACATTTGTTTTGATAGATGCTAGGCTCATACAATAATAGAGAATGGTATTCAATGAGCTATGAGATACGATGCTGAAAATTTGGGGTCCCTCCCCAGAAATACCATTCTCTATCAAGTAATGTGCTATGATAGTCCGATAACAAACAGATCGGAAATTGCACTCCTGTACTATAAGCTTAAGGCAATAGTAACGTGTAACTCATTTGACCTATATTAATGTTATGAATCTATAACGGAAGTCGTAAGGTATCTGGTAAAAGTGTTCATGAACATCAGCTATAGTTCATCGTTGTCAGATGATGCTTTCTCTGGAGCTCACTGAACTCATAGACGAAGGAGTAGAAGCTCTAGATGTCATGGTTCTGAACCAACTCTGAAAGCAACATGTTTATTTGAGTGTTTCAAAGAATCGGAAGGCGACACATGCTAAATCGTGAATCATCCCAATTCCAATGCGTTTATTACTTATGCTCATTTACCTGTACGCCTCCTGCCGACACTTTTATCTTTTCTATGAATGTCAGGGACGCTTCAGCTGTAAACATTGTTACAGTTTACACCATAAGCTTAGCATCACTTCCAACGAAAAATAAAAGTTATGATTTTGCGATTGCTTGCAAAGTGAGTTGGGTTAATTACTTGGGGAGGGTGTTGGAGTGCGTTTCCTCCTCTTAGGGGTCTCCTTCTGGAAGCCGTTACCCTTCAAATCCTGTGATTATAACATTGAGTTTTTTACAACTAACATCATATCTTATTCTATTATCAATCAAATTTACAGCATTATCTAACCTCGAAATCTTCACTTGATAGGATGTAATTGACAAGTTCGTGGAAGTATCGGTACTGCTCTTCATTGGCAACCATCATAGGTCGCTGCTGTCGCATGGCATTCGTCAAGCCTGCGTTAACAGGTACGTGAGTTAACTGCAACTTAATTCCACTTAATTATTGCATAAACAATACCATTCAACTAAATAGGGTAATTACTGATTGATATACTATTATAGTACCTGCAATGTTTATCCGGGGCTCATCCAGTATTCTATCGAGTATGTAGTCCACTCCACAGAAAACAGCAGACCAATCTGACCCGAACTCGCTAAGAAATGATGATTTCGGCTTGACTGTCGTTAATTCGATACATTTTTCATATGTCTACTAGACCAATGGTCTAGTATACTACAGCGAACAAGTTTCGGAATTCCGTGGCCATTAGACTCTAAATTCGAAATAATCGATTTTCTGGACCGAAAGGAAGCATGATTCCTCACCTCGAAATGACAGGCGGCACTTTGGTTTTGCTTAACTTCGCAAAGGACCGATAGTAATAGAGCATGTTCGTGAATCCATCCATGTCTGGTGTTCCCTCCTCTGTCCACTCGTTAAAGAGGAGCTGTCTGACGTCACATGAGCTTGTCCACTCTAGTTCCACTTTGGTCACTGCAATTACAGCACGATAATACATTTTCCAGCTATCTGATGTTTGACAAGTGACGTAAGATAGGCGACAGTTGAAGTGATTTAGTAGACAAGGCCCATAACTAGTAATTGCTAACCAGCCATCGCATACTGTATTAATATGATTAAACGCTCACAAAGCTTGCTTACCCTTTATATCCCTGTGCTACTAACAAGATATATTAGCGGAAATTGCCCTCCCTTCGTCGGTGCCCTTTAAACTTATGGTCCACGTGTGTTCAAGTGAATGAAGAACATTGAGTTCTAGTCACTAGTGGTATTAATCAAGATCCGTTTCTTGGAAAATGTCAAAATCGTTGTTCGTTAACCAATAAATCCCCTTAGTCGAGCACATATATAGCTTATTCACGTGAATAATGGTAATTACCTTTGCTAACTCAAAATAATGATTATATGAAGTGGACATCTGGTCCGTACCAAATACCAGGTGGTCACTGAACATTGTTCATACCTTCACTCTCGTCTGTTGAACTACTGCTCCCCAATCTTGTCCTGCTCCCACTGGTTCCCTCCTCCCCACTCCCAGCTATGCTCCCTCCGGTCTGAGTGGCCACGCCCTTCGTAACAACCCCTGGTTTAACTGAACCCCCAACCATTGAACCCCCTTGTCTGGAGTCGGCAGTTCTGAAACTCCCTCCTTCTTCTCCACCATCTTCTATCGTAGTCTGTGCTATTGTTCCACTTTCCTCCATAACTGACGTTGTTACTGATGGTGTTTCGTCTCGCTGAAAATCTTGAATTATCCGCCATGTCTGTTCAATGTTCATTGTTATATTTTCAAAATGATATCATACAGGCAGAGTTATTTTTCACAAAAAGAAATCTCTGCTCACCTTGAGTGGTCCCACCGTGAACACTTGCTCTATGAAACCAGTGTAAGTCCTGGTGCTCCCCGTTACCATCCGCACCAGCACTCTGTCGTCATAGACTCCCTCATTGTTGGGCCAGAACTTGTAGTAGTCGGGCATCAACTCGTTAACTGCGGTTGCACGAAATTACGTGGGAACAACATTAGAGGGGGTGAAACGTGCACAGTCGCACAGCGTGAACGACTGGCGTGTCCGGCGCATGTAAAGTACATAATACTTTTGGCGATAACTAGTCTCGTGAAATTGCCGAACGTTTTCGCTTTTAATTATAAACCCTAGTAATAGTACCTGTTGGATGCACGTGTACCATGATCCGACAGTCCAGATCGATGAATATCCTCCAGAACTCCGCCGCTGTACCGTAGAGTGGGGTTTGAGCCACTATGTACTCGCGTGGCCCACCCCAACCGTTCAAATAGCTAGCATTGTAATAGTCCGTCTCCCCTCGTCCCTCTTTGGGTGTCAGGATCACACGTGACACGTTATAGGGAACTATGTTCCTGCGGATGTTGTTCCTTGTTATTGTTCCTTGTAGCATCGGCTGTGTTTTGATGTTCATTAATGAATAACCTCTACCCTATACGATTAATTCCCTCTCACCACCTACCAGCCATGGTAGTTGTTTCTCTTTCTGTTCTGTGTAAGTCGGGCAACTGTCGAACTCTGTTCAGTGTCGTATTTTGGTATCGACTCGAATTCTCGTCTCCATTTCCTCATTCCAGACTCATTGTATCGCTCAACCTGATTGTGGACAGCGTTTTGACTGAACGATCGCAATGTGGGCCATCGCTTGTTGCGCTATGGCAATGAGAACTCGGGTATCATAGGTATNTTGGCCACAAACACATCCAAAAAGGCAAAATGGCCCTAAAAACGTGTGGCCCTATATGGCCTAAAATGGCGTTGGCCCCCCCGATTTACCTTTTCGGAAAATTCATCGATGGGTATCGGCAAGTGGACTATTTTCTTCTTCATCGGTTCCTCTATATTTGTCACTAGTGCGGGTTTTATTTCTGAGGATGAAATGTCACATTTTACAGCTATTATTCATACTGTGAAGGTTGCCGTTTGCTATCAAGATTATCACCCGAAAAGTGATTGAGGTGCAAGTGTGCGACCCTATTGGGCTGTGACTTTTACTTGCAAATGAGTCTTAACCTTTGAACTTGGTGTCGATGTTTTGTTGTAGAGACTGTCTCAGCGTCAGTATGGAGGAAATGATGACACCGAAAACAATTGCCGCAACAAAGACGATGTAAATCCTGATCCCAATCTGCGAATTGTATGGTAGTGTTGAGTGCGTGTAAACTGTCAATGAACCGAAGAGCTATGTTTATATTTCATAATCTGCTGATTATCAAGCAGATCTAAATTAAACACGTCTGTTTCAGTAGTGCTGAACCAGCATACACTTGCTAGTGTCTGTGACTGAACCTACCCATGTTGAATCGGGCGAAGTTCCGGTGCAGTCAGGCCAGTTAACAAACCCGTCATTACATGTTAGCCTGCAAAATTATAGAATGTTACTAAGATTTGGCCCCCTTAAATCACATGATATAGGGAAACGTGTGACATGTAGTACGGTTCCATGGTAACGAGTGACATGTCACGTTGCTATAACAACGCGTGGCATGTCACGTTGCTATAACAACGCGTGACACTCACTCGTGGAAGGCTGATCGGTCTGCACAGTACACGACAGTCGTATTCCCGTGGTATAGGAAGTGTCGAGTCATGTCGTGAGGTATGAGCATCACCTCCTCTGGTAGATGCTCTAGCGAGCAGATGGAGAAGCAATGTGGTGTCGCACCCCCACACTCATACCTGTACATCATGATGGGCGTGTGTTCGTGATCATGAGTGGTCGATGTTATCTAATTTGATATTGATGTGATCTGTATCACATCCTTTCTTCGCACATTGATGTTGCGAGCATATTCTCTCATTTTCCCTATCTCGCACAACAAAAGCTGTTTCATACCTTACTCAAATGGGAAATCACAGTAATGGGCTTATCATTGACAATAGCACTCACGTGTACTCCACGCCGAAAGCAGTAGTATTACCCTCATTACACGTGATCTGCAGTGTTTCCCCTCTGGGCACGTTCCAATTGGGTGGCGGCATGACCACGCCCTTGTTCGGCTCCTCCACCACACAGTTGTGCACACAGTCACTGGCCATCGTGCTGCGGTCTTGGAATGTCGTCATTCCTGTCGAGTACAGCAGGTGATGTTATGTGCTGTGTTGCTTCTGTGTGACTCGCTGTGTTACTGTGGATTGTGCAGGTGTTTGTGTGGGTATGCGTATGTAACTGTGAGTTAAATATGTCTGTGCCGGAAGAGGGATAATTAGGGATAATTAATAATTATGGGGGGTTCCCACCTTCATCACAAGGGATGCATGTAGTCGCACCCTCAGTGTCAGTGTAACTTCCCACTGGGCACTCAGTACACCTGTTTGTCTTCTCGTCCATGAAGTACCCATTGGGGCAGTGCGTGCAAAACATGCCTATCTGTTGATGAATTGGTGATATCGGGAATAACTGTTATCAATAATAGAATCAGTAGTAGTATTTGACAGTTGTCAAGCACAGTTGTCAAGCACATACCTTGCCATAGCCGGCATCACAAGTATGGTCAAAAGTGCTGATGAAGTTCGCTCTGTTTGCTGTATAGNAAAACATGCCTATCTGTTGATGAAGTGGTGATATCGGGAATAACTGTTATCAATTATAGAACCAGTAGATCTATATTTGACAGTTGTCGAGCACAGTTGTCAAGCACATACCTTGCCATAGCCGGCGTCACAAGTATGGTCAAAAGTGCTGATGAAATTCGCTCTGTTTGCTGTATAGCCCACTGTGAGATATGACGGTTAGCAAGTTGGGGGGTTAGCAAGTTGGGGGTTAGCAAGTTGGGGGGTTAGCAAGTTAAGGGCCGGGGTTGATATGTGATGGAATATTATAGAAAAAGAGATTGTCTGTGTTTGCCTATATATCGTGATCAGTGTACCTTGTGTGATGCTCAGCGTGTACATTCCTGATACTATGATGTAGTTGAAGGACCTATATGGGAGGAGATGAATTATCGGTACTGTGGAATGTATCAGTCAATATCATACCGAAATATAGAGTTTGGAAGCCAATACATTGAGGCTGAGTAAGTATTGTAACATATCTGGTCAGACTTGGGAGTACTTACCCTGCTAAAAGTGTCATGGGAGTATCATCAGCAAGAGCTGACACCTGGTTGTAGTACACTGTTACCCTCACCCCCCGTACCGGGGTATCCACCACCTCACACGTGGTCAGATCTGTCTCTTGCTGGGGAATGTGAGTGTGTGTTGGGCATTTTGCCAGGATACCTCCACCTATCTCACCACATGTACTGTTCTCACTGCTAATGTTTTTCACCTATCCTCGCCACCTCATATTCATATCTATCCTCACCCCCAGTCACTCCTCACCCCCAGTCACTCCTCACCTGACACTCACTCCTCAACCCCAGTCACTCCTCACCTGACACTCACTCCTCACCTGACACTCACTCCTCACCTGGCACTCCTCTTCCTCGAGACAGAGGAGAAGGTAAGCGTAAGTATCGTGTAGCACCACAAGAGCTGTGTTGATATCCGCTATACTTGGACAGACAAGACTCCCCTCAGTGGTTGGGACATCTTCCTCCAGGTACACAACGGTTGTGGTTAACCGCTTCACTGGGTTGTCTTGCTTCGTGCAAATGTCACTCCACTGTTTGCGTGTGTTTGTGTGTGTGTGTGTGTATGTGTGTGTGTGCGTGTGTGTGTGTTTGTGTGTGTGTGTTTGTGTATGTGTGTGTGTAATTAGAGGGATAGAGTTCGGTTGAACTACAGCTGTGCTATCCCACAAACTATAAGTGAAAGGGTACAGACAAGATAATAGGGCGCAGACGAGATAGGGTATGGAGGATCCAAACCTTGGCATAGAAGTTGTCTGCCGTTTGCTCTGACCACAGCCCGACAGCCCGGTCACATGTCTGTACCAGACTGGTTCCAGTGTTAGGATCGCTGAGATGGGTGTGTGTTGTGACAATGACCATTGATCATGATCATAGCTGATAATTATTATTATGACCACTGATATTTCTCGTCATGACCCTCACTTGAAAGTGTATCCGTTGGCAGTGTCGCATGTGAGTGTGCATGTCTCTATCTGACCCTCAATTTCACACGACAGGAATGAGTATGCCAGAGGGCTGAGTATCACCGAACATGGTGCTTTCTCTGGAAATGAGCAGATGTGAGATTGTAACGGAATTGATCGTCACAATTGTGAAGTAAGTGTAACATAGCAAGCACATGCATGGAAAGAGGCTCACCCTCTAGTTTGTAGAAGTTAGATGCAGTATCCTCGTTAGAGAAGACCACTGACACCGCCTGTCGCTCCCAGGTTGTCCTCCAAGCAGCACTCGTACAGACAGTGTCATCTAGTGTCACATTCAGTATCACCACACTGTTACACGTCACTTCCACTCTCACTATCTTATTGTAGATGTTGGTAACTGTCCTCCTGATTGACCAGGTCTTGTCCAGATTTGCGGGTAAATCCCCCGGTAACTCCACCCAGGAGCTATGACAGTCGGTCAGGGTGTAGGTGGGGGTGTCCGTGAAGTGGACTTGGAATGCCCCACCATATTCCCCCTCCCCCAGACGCTGATATTCCATGTCCAGGATGTCCCCACTGCCACTTCTTGAGAGGGTCTTGATGTGGACTGTCATGCCTACTTGCAGAGGGATGGGCGTGGCCCGCTCAACTAACGTGTACCCTTCACCGCCTGGAGAGTCAGGTGTATGTTGTGAGGTTCAAGTGGGACATTGTTCAAATCCACGATTTGTATCTCAGAATTGTCAACAATAATGAGCACTTAGCAGTCACTAACCGTCAGTGATGGGTGTCAATGTGACGCTGGTGTCAACGTCACTAGATTCACTGTAGTAGCGAAGTGATCGTGTCCTACATCTGTAAGTTGCTGGTGAAGTGATGGTCTCCATAACAACGCGCTTCACGGTGAGTGTTGATATCTGGTTCCCTTCTGACAAAGTGGACAAGCCGGTCTCCACGATGTAATTGTCAGTATCTGACTCCGAGACAGGAGTGTCGTCAGGTTTGACCCACGTGACCTGTGCTCCTGCTGACAGTCCATTCATGGTGCAGGTTATCTTCTGATCTCTGTTGGTCACCACAGTCTTGCTCTCAGCTGTAACATCTGGTGGTATTGAATGAGGTGAACCACCTGCTCTCAAGAGGAGCAAGAATGAGCCAGGACATATGTACAAATGTTACAATCTTACTACGATTACTATTCATAACGTATTCCAATGCGCGAAGTGATGCTACTTCATACCAAAGACATCGTTGACAGCAGTGGCTTCCTGAGTGTCGTCTCCCCACACTGAGGTGGCAGATACCACACAGGTGAAGGTGGCATCTGCCGTGTTATCCCGGGGATCCACTGTCAGGGTAGCCGTCTGAAAGCCGCCAGAGTGGACTCCACTGCTCACAGAGTAGTAAGTGTTTGGGATTGTCGTCACATCTGTACCATCCTTCTTCCAGATAACTCCCGAAACAGGACTCGAGATTGACACAATGCAGTTCACCGAGGTGCTGGATCCAACCTTCACTTCTTTATTGACTCCATAGATTGCTGAAATGAGAACCCATGACTGTCACTTCCCTCAGATTGGGATGTGGTGTTTGAGGATGCTAGTTTGGCGGGAGTTACTATGCAGGTGCAAACCTGTGAACATATAGTAGGGAAATACAATATCCTGTGTAGGGAAAAGTATCTTCTCCGCGCTCATATCCAGCCAGGAAGACCTCCAGCTGGAATTGCCTCCACACACCACATCATCGAGAAGAAGGTGGAGCAACTCCCTCTCCCCACTCCCAATCTGCACCGTCACACCACCCTCCACCACACTGGTTCTCACACTCCACACATTCTCGTACTGGTCTGGGAACGGTCCAGGCAGGTCCCTGTATGACTCACTGCAGTACTGCAGGAAGTAGCGTGGTGGTGATGCCAGGTGGATGTGGACTGCCCCTCCTACGTCACCACTAGCTGTCAGGTACCTCAGTTGCAGTCTGTCTCCGCTGCCAATTATTGACGGGGTTCTAACGCGAACCCGCATACCATTCAGGTAGTCGATTTCCTTGTTGTACACCACTGGGTGAAAACCGTCTTCGCCTATGAGGGCAAAACTTTTATCAAACTGACAATTATATGTAACAAGTCTATGGTCCATGATACTACTTGACAGCGCTATTTTGGCTGATTTGTCGTTGACGACCTCCTTACTTAGAGCAAGTCATCATTGCGGAAAGTCAGGCTCTAGACTCATAGGTACCTGCAACTCTGTAGTAATGAGAAGCGGTATCACCAGTAGGTATTCTAAAGCTCCCCACTGCCCTGTTCCAGAACTCCCTCCACGGACTAGCCAAGTCATCAGCTCCACAGACAGTGTCGTCAAGCTGCACTTCCACTACCACTATTCCATTACATGACAGTGTCACCGTGATGTCAGTGTCTGAGCGTGACCTGCTGACACCCCACACTGCTATAGATCCAGCTGGTAGTGTCAGGGGTGTGGAGTCAACTAGGCTGGTGGGGATGGGGCGTGCCTCACCCTCACACTCCCCTATCTTGTATGTGATAGCCGGTGAGAATGTGATGTGGATCGCCCCTGCTGACTCCCCACTGCTGTCCAGGAGGAGAACATGTAGTTCCTCCTCACTGCCAATGATAGAGTCGGTGGTTATCAGGAGTGTGTTAGTGTCACTCAGCACCACGTTAGTGTCTCGGTCAATTGGTGTGAATCTTGCTGGTCCTGGTGAAGGGGAAGCGAGTGTCAGCCACATCTTCTGTCAATTTGTATATTCATCATGGGAGAGTTGAATTTCACCATACCTAGCACTCTGTAAGTCTCAGACACACTGTCTTGTTGAGGAATGCTGACTAGCAGAGCTTCCCTCTCCCAATAGCTCCTCCAGGGCTCCAGCAAGTCCCCGTTGTTGCAGACCTCATTACTGAGAGCCATATCGAGCATGACCTCACTGTTACACAGCAACTTCACCCTAACTTCACTGGCTGCCGAGACTGATTTCTCCACCTGCCAGATCTTCTCATTTTCAATAGGGAGTGGTCGAGTGAAATACTCCCTGAATCCACTGCAATACCCAAAGTGGTACGTTGGACTGCCCTTCAGGACAATCTCTAGAGACCCGGCAGGGAGACCAAAGTCGTCCTTGAAGTTGACTTGCATGAACCCTGTTTCTGTTTGTGGTAAGTTTGTCTTGATTTCAACAGCTATGCCCATGAGAATGTCAGTGTCAGGTAGCACATCCAAAAACTGTCCACCTGAAATATTTTATCGGAATTTGATTAACGGCTTGTATTGATAATTTGCTTCTCACAATATGGTGTTCTCACAATATGGTGTCCAATTCAGTTTATAAGCTTCAACCTGACAACGTGATGTGGAAAAAGGTGAAAAAGATCACCCCCGCAAAGCCGCACATCCTTTTCAAGCCATCAAATCTGGATCTAATTTAGTAACAAAATACACAACGCAAACGGAATCAAAGCTTCCAATTCAAAGTTGAAGACGGCTCAAAATTGAGGTTACATACATCTCGTGTAGAGTTGTTGCTCATTTGTGTCATCAGTATTGATGTAACACAGAACAATCACTGTACGGTTGAAAACATCAGTTTAATTTAATTGATGAATTGATTGAAATAAGAATATCTGTCTAACTTTCTAACGACAATTTAAACAATATTCTCATCCTTTCAAGGAAACATCTGAATACACAAACACCAATGAATAATTAGCAAAATTGGTACAATTGATTCATTAAGGAATTAACAAGTTTGCAGCTCAGCACAGGAAAACAATTATTGACTTGTCTATATTATCAATTATCATGATTATGTCCGATCTCATGCCGGCACTAAAGTCAGCAAAACAGAGAATATGTAGTTGTTGGAACCCGACAATCAGTTGCAGTGATCAGAGTTATCGAATGAGTGTCTCTGAAAGACAAGGTACCCGAGTGCATCCCCAATAAGGACAGCCCAGAACAGCCAGAAGTTGTACGTCATTACGACCAGCATGAGCAGGTACCCGAATCCAGTCTGTACTAGCTGGAGGAATGTTTGGAGAAGATGGAGTTTCCAGTTTGTCTTGCTCCGGTTATCATCATTATCACCTGACACCGATCCGTATCTCAATACCCGTCTTATGAGACCCTCCTGCTCGCCTGAGTGTTGACGAGTGACTGTGTTCTGTATGTACTGCCTTGCAAACTTCAGTCCCTGGTACAGAAACCCAGCAATCACCCAGAACAGTGACGTCAGCACTATCCCTGCTGTGGTCTTGATATCCCAGATCTCGAAGAGAACAGTCACCTTCTTGCTGATGTAGAATGTCATCTGCATCATCATCATGTCCATGGGCACTGCACTGTCATCATGTTCCATGTCTGCTTGCATACCTGTGTGTACACGTGTGTGAGTGACTCCGTGATTATTCGTTGAACGGACTTCGGACAATATTACTTCTAACTTCTAACTTCTTTAATGCAAAATAAATGTTATCAAGTATCAACAGACAATTCATAATCTAGTATCAAACAGTGGATCGATGGAATACGAAAATTAGTTCATCGCTAAGCCTCCTTCCTGCCAATGAGAGTAATGGCTTCAGTCGAGCTGAAGGCCCACTAAAATGTATCATGTGGTTTCTATTTATAAAGTTGATGGCCTATTTACCAGGCAAATTTTACCTGCCTACATGTAAGACCATTAACGCTATTACAGACTTATTTATAATATGTTTTTATTCATGAGATAAGTTATCTGGAGACTGTGATATAGCTTGGCATAAGTTGACCCTAGTAGGCAAGAATCAGTGCTGTCTTTAGAGAAATATCCCTAGAAAACATGTCTCTACTTGCGGGCTTGTAGGTACATAGATATGCAGTGTAACTGTACATTGCAATATTCAACTCCAACTATTACATACAAAGTAAAATATTCATATTATTGTAGGTACCTACCTACATTATTAATGCACCTACAGCTTTATTAAAGGGAAAGCTGCACTGTAAAACTGTGAAAGAAAGAAAATGGCACGAAAGAGCTATAGGTATGATGTGCAATGCTGCAGCTGTACTGCATACGCCTAGTACCTAATAAAGTGCTCATATTGTTGACTTTCATACGTTACGAGTGTAAGCGACATCTGACACCTTTATCATATCTTGCTTGGTCCAGCTGTTGGGTGTTTTCCAATGAACACACGAAAATGCAGTGAAAATCAAGGAAAGATCATGCAGCATGCCTGCCCACTGAGTTCCCGGGCCAAGCTATTCATGTGACCAAGTATAGATAACTATTGTAGTTTCTCAGTATTTTACACTGTAAGAAAAGGTTAACAAATGGGCGTGGCTTGTGGTTGCCAATAGAGTCGGGCTGAAGTTTTTGTGTGGTTCAGTGACCTCTCCGGTGTTATACGACGATCTCTAACATTACACGGCGACGAAATGGAAGCTGGGTAGCACTGACTGAAAGCTACGAGTGCAGTGAAAGAATATACAATAAGTGGAGTCTTGCGACTTAAACTTGGTTATCAGTTTATTTCTCATGGAAACATTGTATCACAATACCACGTATACACGATAAAAATTAGCAGCGAAATACTTTACTAGAGTAGCTTTAATGGGAATAATAACCTGTGATGTGTGTGTGTGTTTGTTTNTGTGTGTGTGTGTGTGTGTGTGTGTGTCATGTGTGTGTCATGTGTGTGTCATGTGTGGCTGTGTGTCATGTGTGATAGCGTGACTCACGCCTGTGCGTGATCACAAAAAGGCGCACGTAACCAGGCATTCCCTTATCAGTATGACGTCACTGAGAGTAGCTGATTCTCTAACATTTGGTTAACTGCCCTTTCTGTCCAATGGGTTGTACTGCAGATAAACATAAAACTCGACTTCTGACTTTCTTCTCAACTCATCTACCCCCTTTTCTTCACACCACGAAAGCAAAGTCATTATTTCAAATCCCTGCAAATATCACCTCATGTGTGCAAAATTATCCCACCAATATCGTATACCATAGAACTGTCTGCTTATCAGCTGGAGCTCCCGTTTATTAGACAGAATTATCAGCAATTATTGCCGTCCTAACGGTCATGCGAGTTCCAGCCACAAATTACCATGTGGAGTGTGTGCATGTGGTTTGAAAACAGTATATCTGGCGTTTCTGCTGAACATTCACACACATATCAATGACTGTCGATTTTAACACTGCAGTGAACAGATCTCACCAATCATCAAGAGACAGGGCAGTTGATCATGTCAGTAGTGATCTTGATAAAATGTTGCTGCTATCTGCCCAATGCGCACTGCCCAATGCGCACTGCCCAATGCGCAGTGCTCACTGCTACTTGCATAAACCCCAACAGAGCTATAATTTGCATAAACCCCAACAGGGCTATAATGCCAGTGACATTGCCCGATTATTATAATACCCGATGCATTTGTACACATTGCGAAGGATTCGTCGCCGAGCGCTGCGCAATTCCGGGCTGCAGCAGCTCGATATTCGGCATTCGTCATGAGTTAGTGTTTCTGTGTGTCCGGGCGGGGATAATAATCAAGGAGCGACAATTATAACCCTGGCTATCATTATCAACTGTGATCTGATGGCATAATTGCTCGACATTTTCTCTCTTCCATTTTCTTTCTCTTCTCATTCTCCTCTTTGTGGCTTTATCAGGGCTAATAAAGCAGCCTGCAGCCTCCTCATACTGGACGAACAAGGGCTCGTGGGGGTTCGCTATTATTTCGGATATGTCCCTAGCATTTAGAGTTGCAGACCAGCCACACAATGCTTCTAGTAGTATGAGCTCGCTTAGCAGAATTGTGGCCGACCCTCAGACCCCACTAAAATAGTGAATTCTCAGCAGTGAATAACAATTGATTATTTACAATGTCGTAATTTTATGTCAAAATTAAGTATTCAATATCACTCAAAATTATGAGAATTTATTTTAACCTATAGTTGTGACGATAATTGTTGAGCTATCATCTGTGCCTGGCTATTTATCATCAACGCTACTATTGGACTCCGAAAATCTGTAACTCAAAATAGTGACAATGTTCGATTGTTGCATAATTTGNACACCGCCCCCTCTTGGCACTATTCTTTCTTGACACCATTCTCTATTGACACCAGTGCCCATTGGACAATACTCCCTTGATACACTGCAATTCTCTTGATATGTCTATCTCTTGATACAATTCTATCTGTACACCACTCCCTCTTGACATCAATTTGTCCTAACACTTCTCCTCTGTACAGCACTTCCTCTTAGCGCTACTCTGTGTTGACACGGCTACCTCTAGACTTTCGCGTAGTACTTCTTCTATTCACATAACTTCCTCTTGAGTCTTGAATCTTTTATCTCATGGCATGCTTTTCCCTACATCACATACGTGATCTGCCTGGCACAACTAACTGTTGAGTACGATTCGCGGTGAATCTACCAGTGGATAAGGGAGAGAGCTGAAAGATGAACACGCTTCTGCCTCTAACCCTAAAAAAGGGAATCACGTCTGCCTCACAAAGTTATCGTTCAATCTTTTCATTACACTATTCCCTTGTGACACAACTTTTCTTGACAGAATTTCCACTTTTCAGAGTCTTCTCTCCCGACCCCACTCCCACGTGACACTACTTCCGCTACCACAACACTCGACAGCAATCTCTTTTGACTTTTGCCTACCTATTTACATTATGTCACATTTATTTTATGCCCTGATCGATGAAACTGATGATGGGGAAAGAGATGAAAGACGAACAGCTTTGCGCAAACGTTCATTTGAATCTCAGCTCCACATCCCATTCAATGCATCGCGTCCAACGGTTTTCAAGTATGATCATAATCAGTTGCACAATTCTCTTGGTTTGAAATAGCATCTCGATCGATAATTATACCAATAACATTTCGTCATTTCATCGCAGTGCTCGAGAGTCACGATTTCGAGAATTCGGCTAACGTGGCTAGACGTGGTGTACAGGAAGTTGATGCAGGTGCTTCAACAAGTTCCCAGTCTCGTTAAATTTAAAACACAGAGTAAGATGCCAGCGTGTTTTGCAGCATGGCCTAACATAAGAATGATATTGGACGCGACTGAGGTATATCAAAAATAAAACACTCTTCTTGGAAAACTGATGACATTTGTAGGTTCAGTATTTATGCACGTATCAGGGGGGTTGCAAAACCCACCCCCACGGCATCTGTAGTTTATGTGACACCGAGGAAACCCGAAGGGCTGACTCGGGGAGCAATGTGATTGTGCGTTTATGTAATGCGCGGTGCTTACTAGACCCTACTAGTACTACTATCTCCATAGGCATATGTTCTTACGGATTCGCCGAATTTTGACTATCAATGACACCACTGTTAACTGTATGACACCATGTTAACTGTATTGATTAAAAAACTGTGTTTTCCGTGATCCGTCTATTTGGACCATAGAGAGGCAGCACCGTCACCTCACTAGAAACCGTCACCTCACTAGATGAAGCTATAGTGTTTCTACACGTGATGTGGCGGCAGTCTGACGTATGCCCATTGCCCAGGTATATGCCCTTTCTAGTTTCTTTCTAGTTCCCAAACGCTATCAAGGACGTTATCCGAAAGAACAGTTTGCGAGAGCCGACTCCCATTCAGTCCCAGGGCTGGCCGGTGGTGTTATCCGGACTAATTCATGTCAATGCCCAGGCCCCTGGGAATGGGGGACCGATAGCGCTCTGTCTGTGTCCGACTATGGAACTAGCAGTTGCTAGTAGCACAGCAGGTGATGGGCGTGCCTGAGGAGTTTTCATGTGCAATGATGATCAGATCTGTGTGTCTGTACGGGTGTTCGAGCAAGAGCAAGTTTTGACTTGGTCAACTTTCATTTTGTGTATCTTTTTTGTGTTGCATTTGTGATTTTTAAACATATCCTCATTTTTCTGATATGGA
>CAMPET010000082.1:101288-126648 GCA_946803715.1 Beroe ovata | reverse complement strand
CTCACTCACTCACTCACTTACCCATCCAAGCATCATGGAACGCACCACATCCAAGCGGTATGAAGACACTATACCGTGGGTTGAACGTTCCCAGCCAGCGGTAACCAGACAACAATGTAGGATTCAGGATGACCAGAAGAACGCTGCTATGGTTGCTGACAACTTGGAATGTACGAAGACAAGTCAATACTCAAACTGGAAAGAGGTGTAAAAACGTGATAATATTTCTTTGTGACTTGTGTTTTAAAGAAAATCATTGCTTAACAGCGCCATATCCTCACCCGTCCTTTTAATTTTCTAAAATTATGAAAACTTGCAGCTGAACAAACATGAGCAGCAGAGTGTACGCCGTGAGGGGGAAGCTATAGACAATGAGCGTCTCACTGCGAAGAAAGTCATACCAGAATCGAGACGTCAGGTACGTCTGGGCGGCAATTTTCCGTTCTATTCATTGGCTCACGTCCGGTCCAAACACTAGCTCTGGTCTCTTTCCAAGGATTTTTAAATGAGCTCATAGTTGCGGCAAATCAAAACCACGCTGCGCGTTTTGAGTAGAACCTTTTTTGCGCAGATATTGTGTAAAAAGCAAATCGTGTGAGCAGTGAGTATGTCTGCGGATGCGCGAACACGTACTTCTCACTTTCTTATGGATCATGAATCTTCAAAAACCCTATTTCGCAGCGTCTAGAGAAATTGCTAGATAAGGAACAAGCAGCAGACCTAAAGGAACTCCGGGAAAAAGGTCTAGCACCTTACAGCGAGCGTCGTTAAACAGTCAGGACAGAGGACATCATACCGTCCGCGTCATGATTTTCGTATCTGTCTGATCGTTGCCCGGAAGATGCTATAACTATTGAGATTGACTGATCAATCATTTCTTATCTAATATGTCTCTACCTCTACCGTACCTGATCTTCGATCATCGATGACATGATATAGACCCTAGCCCTAATTGATTTGAATCATTGAACATAGCATAATTCATATTCACTAGTTTCAAATTTGTATCATTCGATGTACAATGTATTTGACTATTTGAACTTGTATTTGTGTATTTTATTGCACCTATACCCTATGGGTGTATGTAACTTGAGTATGATGTAACATTGTATTATTGTAACCAACACTTACATCAATTATCACTGTAATAATTGAATGCTGTCGCTCATTGTCTCAATTCTAATATCCAGGACTAAAAATGTGAAATGGCGGATGCACTTCTGGTGCAGCATTGTCGGTTGTACTTGTAGGCCTACGTAGGATTTTACCCTACCGTCGGTGCGCGCAATTTTCATTCCGCTCTTTCCAGGGACAAAATCCCGCCAGCAAGGGTAGGGTGAAATCCTACAACATTGTCGGTCGATGATAGAGTTGTCAGATTTTATCTGACCTCAGTTTCTCGCGCGCGGCGCGCGCGCCTTCATCGAAGGCCGAAACAGGCCTGTTTCGGCCTTCGATGAAGGCGCGCGAGAAACAGGTCAGGTAACATCTGACAATGATAGAGCGTACGCGTACTCATTTTTAATTCTGATCTTGACGCGCCGCGCAGTTGTTTCTGAATCGACTTTTTAGTTTTCGCGTTGGAATGTCTCTACAACAACTGGCTTATTGAGCGCGCAATTGCCGCGCGTTTTATCATACTTACGACCTTGTATACTGCTGAGTGAATGTGTGAACTGCTTCTCACCGCTTTGTGCAGGTTTTCGTCCAACTTCCTGTTCAATAATCTTTGTATCGAGCAGAAGTATTACTGTACACCACGTCATACTATTGAAGTCTCGTTGACCGAAATGATTGCCCACCTTCTTTTGTTTGGAAATTACCCTGTCATGTTTTTAGTGTCAGCATAGTAGGTTAGCTGAATACTAACACATTCGATAGCTCCAGTATCATCGATTTCGTATTTACTAGGGTAAATAGAAGAAGACGATTATAGGAATAAGAATCATTGTTTAGCATATTATGATAGCTATTTAGAGTATTGATTGTTGCTTTGCGATCACCCTTCCAAAATCATTGGAACTGAAGGCAACTTGAAATTGCTGTAACCCAGAGCTTCAAGTAGTGAATGGTTTATTGATGTTGTGACTCTGATGGCTGCTGTGATTGAGAACAAGTCGGGCTCTGCCCCACTTGGATTTGGAGCAAGAGCTCGAAGATTTGAAGTGAGTGGCATACATCCTGGGAAGAAGTACCCTGGTACATTTGTCCAAGTATGTTATGACAAGAAAAGTATGGGAGAGGAGAACCGACGTTTAGGGCCCGGATCCTACAACATTGCATCTGGAGGCTTCACTCAGGATGCTATCGAGAGGAGATCGTCAGGTCCAGGCTGGAAGCAGGCATATGAAGCTGAAGTTCAGGCCAAGATGCCACATCTCCTGAACAGAGAACAGTTTGAGAAACAGAAGAGACTCAAGGAAAATCTTGGTCCTGGTACTTACAACGCTAAAGATATGTGGCAAGAGCTAGACTCACGACCGAAGAGTATTTATGGTATTTGCTCTACATCTGAATCGAGATTTGCTCCGACTTCGAGGGACGCACCCAGCAATTTCGTGGTCCCTGGACCAGGTACATACGGGGATAGTGGTATCCCTGGGAAAATATTGGAGGATAAGGAAAAGGAGCGGACTAGTACTGTTATTATGAGGGCATCAGATAGCAAACCAAGGATGCTCCCTCAAGTCGGGTGTGACTTGGGACCTGGCCAGTACGAGTATAAGAGTTTTACCACCAACTTGATTGAAAAAGTGACGAGCAAGAAGGGTCCCTATGATCTGTTTAATGTTTCTCGCTCTAAGCCAATGAACACGGGATACTATGCGCAGCCATCCCGAATGAACAACCTGGGACCAGGTCAGTACCCCACTACGTCATTCACCGATAAGTGGGTCGATCCCTACTGGAAGAAGAAGGGCAAGTTTGGAAAGTTAGAACAGCACCCCTCAAACCCCACTGATAGGATTTACTGTAACACACTTTCCCAGTGTCCGAGACGGAGTACAGACCCTGGCCCTGGCACTTATGACATCTCGGAGATGCGACCTGTCAAGCACATCACAAAACCAAAAGTGGGGTTCAACATGTCGTCTGAACGGATTGACCGACGAGCTAGGATGTTCTTCATGGGCCCGGCTGGTGCAAACTCGTGTGGGGTGGGCAGGTATGACATTGAGAAGGCAACCAAGACACAGCACAAGAATTGTGCTGGTCACATTTCCTCCTTCAAGTCCAGGACACAGCGGTACGGTGCCAGTGGCATGGCATCCCGAGACCTGATGCAGCAGGAGAGAATAAGAGAAAAGGATGTTCCTCTTGTTACCAAGGAGTTCATGATATAGATACACAGTACATTCACACTTCAGGATCAGTTTATAGTATGAATTTGTCGCAATAGTCGCAGTTGCGTCAGATTGTCTCTCAGATGAGTGAGGATGGATTTTATTCACTGATATGAATGATTTATTTCCAAAATGAATGGATTTTAAAATTCCAAATTCCCTAAATGATCATAAATCCCCGGTATTTAGATTTGTAATGAATTCATTTTGTATTTTAGCTTTGTGGTATATGTTCATGATGTAGTACAAGTAGATGATGTATAGATATTACAATGTAAATTATTAATGTTTTTATGATTGAATACGATAGATATAAGAATTAGATTTGGATTTTGTCTGTTTGTGTTATGTAGTTTGTTGTTTTTCAACAAATAGTTCATCAGCATGGGTCATCTATAGCTTTTGATTACCTTTCATCTGCTTCTAGTAGCCTCTCTACGAGATCACTTTTAACCAAAGGTTGCATTTTATGATTTCAATTCTTTTAGATGATTCAATAGACTGAAGGTCTTGCATTAATGAAAGAGTGGATAATGGTTCTGTATTGATTGGAAGTTAAATTCAAGTGACCCGTGTTTGCTGTTTATCGATACTTACCCCTTTTTGTACAGTTACTTTAACCTCATTTCCTGCTGTCTCTGACTTGTAATAATATTCACAGTTCTGCGATAGGCAATGGCTCACAACAGGGTGAAGGTTGTTGTGAGAACGAGACCAACGAACAGCTTTGCCCATGATAACATTGAGATTTTAGAGGGGCGGAAAGTGGTGGTACACTCTAACAAACATGCCATTGGTCACATCAACAATCAGGTAAATATGGTAAATTTAGCATGCGTGCAACTGCATGGCGTCTTCTGAACCGCCTATTGCGTAATGAGGTTTTTTGGTGGAACCACTTTCAAATATAGTGTACCTATCTAATCAATTATATTCTGCTAGATGCCCCTCCCCCGGGCCTCGCCCTGAATTGCCCCGCCCTCCTGCTCTCTGTACCACCATTCCACCACACTGGACCCCAATTCTCCCAACTCCCTCTACCTTACCCCTCTACCCAACTCCCCAGTACCCAAACTCCCCTGTACCCCACTCCCTCTTCACCCCAACTCCCCTCTACCCAAACTATGTGCCACACAATGCTAGTTGCGACACTGCAGCTCCGCCAGGTATCAGACTGGAGTTTCCCCATGGATAAAGTGTGTCACAATGCCAGTCAGGAGTGTGTCTATAACGAGTGTGTCGCTGAAATTGTGGACAAAGCTATTGACGGTATTTGACTCTTCCATTGTTCACTCTATCGGTTGTCAACGTGACATTTCTCTGACCGACATTCCCATGTTGCCAGGTTACAACGGCACGATGATGGCATACGGGCAGACCGGAGCTGGTAAAACCTTCACAATCACGGGATCGACAGAGAATTACCAGGAAAGAGGCATGATTCCCCGAGCTCTGTCACATTTGTACCAAACTGTGAGTGAGATGGTGGAGCACACTCACACTATCCGTATCTCGTATATGGAGATATACAACGAGATACTGACAGATCTACTCGCATCAGAGGGACAGGAGCCCCGCACTCTAACCATCTCTGAGGTGTGTGTGTGTGTGTGTGTGTGTGTGTGTGTGTGTGTGCACTGCTAGCTGTCAACCTATCCCCTTACACTCCTATCGATTCTCCAGGAAGATGGGATGACAGTAGTGAAGGGACTGACCGTGAAACTGGCAAACACGGAAGAAGAGGCACTCAACTTGCTATTTGAAGGGGAGACCAACAGAGTGATAGCAGAGCACGCCCTCAACCACGCCTCTTCGCGATCACACTGTGTCTTTACCATCTACATTGAGGTATAGATATGATGATACCTTGGTAAAGAAGAGATTGTTTAGATTCATTCCTCCGGTTTCCGTCACCAGGCTTTGCTGATATTCTCTCACCCGCACTTTCTTGTCAATTAATAACTGTTCTCATATTACTGAGATCACGTCTTGATGATAACTCCGCAGAGCCGTTCTCGGACACAATCCTCATCCAACTATACACTATCAAAACTCAACTTTGTGGATTTGGCCGGATCAGAGCGACTCGGAAAAACGAAGGTATGGCAAATAAATGGAACGATGTTCTGCATTATCCCTTGTGACAAAATTGTACTTTAGAAGTATCGTAATTTCCCGCATTAGCGATTAATTTCCCAAACAATTAACTCACAACAATTTCATGAATATGATGACATGATGATATTGTTTTTGCAGAGCGAAGGACTCACTAAAAAGGAAGCAATGTACATCAACCAATCGCTCACTTTCCTAGAACAGGTAACTTACACCGGAGAGGGAGCTACTGTTGTTTCCCACCACGGCTATGCCCCCTTTCCGCCCCCAAAGTGCCCCCTTTTCGCCCGGTGCGTTCCCCAAGGGCGCCATATTTTTGCCCCCTTTTGTGCCCCATTTGTGCCTCCTTTTTGCCCCTTACTGGAAGAGTTCAAATCAGGGTGCAAAATGGGGGCGAAAATGGGGCAGAGTGGGCAATTTGGGAACATGTGTGTAGTAGACAGCTGAAATAAGAGGCAAAAAGGGGGCACAAAGGAGTCGAAAAGGGTGCACAAAGGTGGCACAAAGGGGGCACAAATGGGGCATTTTGGGGACGCAAAGGGGGCATTTTGGGGGAGAAAAGGGGGCAAAAAAGGAGCATTTTGGGGGCGAAAAGGGGGCGTCGGTAGAGCAGTCATTGACGCCCACCACTTATGACATAGAACACAGGAATTAAGTATTCTGTAAACAAGAGTTCTGCATTGTACAACTCATTCATGTCTATTAGATACTTTGCCTTTCGCTGAGCTATAAAAAATCCATGACAAAGCTCCTCAGATTTGAACGCTTTCAATCCAAGGATCTGTTTCGGGACACAAGGCTCACTTCCGTCATTCTGTGAACTAATTATCAGATCTTAAATTCTTTTTTAGATTTGACTCAAGTAAACGATGATTTCATGCTTAATTCAAGATATAATCTACTGATATGATCCCCTCTGTCATATTCTCACTGACACTCATCTGGCTTGTAGTTGAGAGGTCTTGCCGATGAGATAGCGTCGTGGAAGTTGGCTAGCTTGTCTATGTCGTAAGACTCCCCCTCGCACAACAACTTGCTAGCGCCCTGGAAATCTGCATCAAAGTATACCATCCAGGACTTGGCTTCTGCTTTCAAACTCGTCACTTGGTCGTTCATTCCAATTTGTTCGAAGTTATCGATCGCACCACTTAGGGTATGGCTCTTGCCACCTCTATTCTCGTGCTCGTACACAGTCAGGGCACACGGTGAGGATTGAAGCTGCATCACGGAGGATATCCCCCTGTAGAGGCCTGCTTCTTTCAGCTCCGCCCATCCATACGTTATGCCCGAGCACAGATCGAGACTGGCTCCGTTGTAGTCATCATCTGCATAGACTCTATATGCGCCTCCGTCTGAGGAAACTGTCTCTGCCTGGTCATTGAAGTGGTACCTGCCCAGGGAGGGTCGACTACCAGAGAAAGACATTCTATTGCTCCAGCCATCATACATCAGTATCCGCCCTGTGGGATGGGATGTCAGGGACTTGTGTAATGTCGGGGGACTTGTGTAATGTGGGGGAACTTGTGTAATGTTGGGGAACTTGTGTTATGTGGGGGGACTTGTGTAATTTCTGGTGCATTGTAGAATGGGGGTTGCATTTGTTATAAGCTTTGGCGATTAATATAACCGAATACATTTGANGTACATGGGTGATTGCTGATCTACTCACCATTCGCCAGTCCTAAAACCACAGAAATTAGCACCAATACAGCAACCATGACCAAACCGTTCCGTATGTATATTACCTATAACACAGAGTATAATGAGTAATTATATGTGGGAGAGGGAGAGGGGACAGTCCATGGTAAAGAGAAAGAGTGGCCCAGCTTGTCACTCACGGCAACTGTGAGAGTGGGAGTTTACTCTGGCTTATGATGGACCTCCTATTTATACCGGCGATCACAACGGTTTTATTATAGCGCCTCCGACAAAAGCTGATCATTGTTTACCGAGTTTTTGAATAGAGATAATAGAAATATAATTGTCGTGTTTACTGTTCAGCAAAAACTGTTGTGCAAAATAAGTGAAATGAATTTGACAAAAAGATCCACTCTATAAACAAAGCTTCACATCATGGTGCAAATTCCTGGCGTTCATTTGATAGACTCTATTGTCTGAGAGTTTTCTGCTGTCAGTTGACACAGAGGTGGTCTTCAATAATTCTCAGAATTCTACTCTCAAATTATGGGAAAGACGTTGGACAGTCATTCAGGAATTCATTCAACAATTGTTTCTAGTAAATTAAGTACAACAATGACTACCCCAGCAGATTACGTACATTCCAGTTGCCAACGAAGCAAACTCAAATTTTTCTCGGAATCAGAGCTTGAATGAGAATCAAATTTGTTTCACATTTTGTGCAGTCCTGATTTCAACTTCCAAAGTCTATGTCACCATCGAGCCCACCTACCAAACCTACTTTTGAGTGGGGTGCTATCTGCAGGTTATCCGAATTTTGGAATTATTTTCATACATGTAGTACTATGAGTAGATAGTAGCAACAAGAGTTTCAGAATCTGTGAGGCTTTCATGCTCCCTTTTTTCCTCATATTCAGATAGAAGACAAAGCTCACACCTATTGAAAGTTGATCCGATAGCTCAATAACACCCACAACATTTTTGTGCCATTTGTCGATCGTTTTACCCACCCGTATAGACACACCATCTATTTGTGGCTAGATTATGTAGGTAAAGTAACGAAGCATCGATTTTTGACCATCATGTTCAACTGACAACTATCCGCGTTCCAGTACATAGCAAGCCACTCTCACACAGATACTACCGATGTCCCACAAGATTCCTATCGATCGGCATCACAAGGCAGCTGCTCCGTCTTGGACTGTGCCTATTTCCATGAGATATACTCAATCCAGGCTACAGTTCCTAGCCCAATATGAGTCTGTAGCTCTGTACGTTCTGCGATATATCACAATGGGACAACACAATGGTTCTTTGTCCTCTTAGTTTGATGCAACACAGTGTGCTATTTTTGACAACTATGTTCAGTTCTTCAGGGAATGATAGATACCTACAGCTATGATAGGTTGTTTGTCTCCCTAATGACATATACCTACAACACGGTAGCTATTCACCACAATGTGATATGTAAGGATTGAACTAGCAAGTGGAAGGTGCCTGCCAAGTTACTACTAATTTTCGCTTAACAGCTGGTGTTAAGGATTGTGCCAAGACCACCACATCGGAACTAGCAGCACATTAATGATTAAGACATTAGAACCTGTGGGCTTTCTTTGGCGGTGCGAGATTTTGTTGATGTTGAGAAGATTTTAATCACCGAGAGGGCCTAACAAGGAAGTGGGTAATGGGTATTTCCCGTTGCCATCTTACCCGTCACCTGGTTGGTACAATGTCACCTACGAACCTCAAGCTAGGAACATAGGAAGTGATTATGTTGTAGGCACTAGGCACTCACTTGCGAACCTAAATAGGTACCTACCAAGTAGAGGTAGGTGAAATGTTGGTAGCCTAACAATTAGAGGTGGGTTGTAACCTACCTTCTAAGGTAACCTAACCTCAAACATTATTGTTACCTGCCGGATACTTAGTACTTACAAAGAAGGAAGGTCACAGATTCAGTAGTCAGTAACCAACAAGTTGTAGTTGTACTTGTTGTTGTTCATAGCTTCCCAACTGTTTGGGCACACGTCCATCAATTATAAGCATTAGTAAATATGTTGCTCGGTAGTCGGTGTATGGCAAATTGGAACATGAGTCAAATAGCGCTCGAAATGCTCGCACATTGCGCGCTTATTTGTGCCCTGAAGGCCATTTTGACTGAGCGCTCAAAATGCCTCCAATTGCGCACAAACTGCAATCTAATTACCTACATGGAGCAGCAAGGGCGCTAATGAGAGCCATTTCAGAAATTTGTGCCCAAATTGTGCCAATTTACATATCTTATCGACCAATTATACCCATACTTTTGCGTCCTGGGTGCAATTTAGGCACGTTTTGAGCGCTCAAATTGCGCTCAGTCAGAAATGGTCGCCGGTTAAGTGCAAAGGGGTGAAGTGTGCATATTATTACTATTAGCCTTGCTCTTATCTCTCTTGTTTCCACCTGCCCTCAGCCCTATATTGGGCTATAGTCCTTGCATGCCGGACTGAGCTCAAAGCGAAATTTGATACCCACATGTCTTTCCCTTGTGTTAGCACATGTTCAAATTCATGATTTTCCATTCGTTATGCTTCCATCTGTGCAATATTACAGTCAACAGTGTTTCATGTAGACAGTACACTGTAACATGTAGGTAGGTATGTTGTCTTCAATGAACTGAGGTCATTAGACTCAAAACGTGTAACGACTCTGTGCGTAGGTAGGTATATGAAATAGGTATAGGTACATTATACATTATATCCACGATCGGGAGATTTTCGCGCCGCGCGCCCGCATATATAGCCAGCCCGCGAGGCATTGTTTTCTAACAGTTTTTGCAGACATGGTGCGATATAGAGCTGTATTTTCCGTGATGAAAAATTTATTGCAAACGTGTGAAATGTACCGGATATCAATAGTAAATGACTGGTATGCAGTTGAAACATCATNCTACTTGCTGCTTATGCACTTTGCAGTTGTCATAATTCGCTCCTATTTCTCCTCTTTGACTGCAGTACATTCTCTTGCTCTACTCTATACACGTTTTGTAGGTGCCTATAGTATGTATCTTGTACAAGAGTAGTAGTACAAGTACACAGTTGTGCGTTGTTACCGCGGAAGTGGGTTCTAGGTAATGCTGTAATACTGCTTTACAGTGGTAACGACTAGTGTGTATGCTGTATCAGCTTGGTACTCTCTTACTTTGGTACTTTCTTACTTTGGTACTTTCTTACTTTGTCCCACACATCTCATGTGATATACCTGACACACACCCGCGTGTTTAGCAATGTCTGAACTAGGACTGAACACATTGTTCGTAAAGCGGCTGTGCCGTGTGCTGCGCGCCGCATGCGGCATCACAACGCCTGCCTTCCTTCTCCTTCTTCTTACCATACCTGCCTGTGGTCTCGAACAAGTGGGATACTACTACATGGGACTCATACCCAGTGGCTTCTATAAGGCCCTAGAGGAGCGGGACCGGGCCCAGTTCTACAGTCAGGTCTGGGTGGCGTGTTGGTGGGTACTGGCTGTGGTGCTGGTGAAGGCGTGTAAGAGCTACGCAGCGGGCGCTCTGTACATACAGTGGAGATGGAACCTGACCTGTAACATGCAGGAGCGATACCTGAGAAACAAGGTATACTACGGCATCAACTGTCTGCGTCACAAGGTCGACAACCCTGACATGCGAATAACCCAGGACGTGGATAGACTGGTCAACGCCCTCCGGTCCATTATCCTGCAACTTGTTGTCTTCCCAGGGGTTGTCGTCTACTTCACTTACAAATGCTGGACCATCATGGGCTACCTGGGACCTATCTGCATATACTCATACTTCATCATATCTTGTGTTACCAACAAAATCCTCATGAGTCCAATCGTTAGGGAGGTTTTCAGACTAGAACGAAGGGAGGGCTATTTCCGGTTTATCCACGTGAATTTCCGATCGCTCGCCGAGTCGGCAGCGTTTGCCGACGCTGAGCACACGGAGTCATCCCATTTCCGAGATACTCTGCTCCTCGTGCTTTCCTCCAAACAACGCATAGTGACCAAGCAGTTCTACCTGGACATAGCTGTGAACATGTGTGATTATGTGGGCAGTATTCTCAGCTACCTCATACTGGCTGTCCCCATATTTGCAGGGGTTTATGACGATGTGGAGCATCTCGGCTCTATCATCAGTCAGAACAGTTTTGTGGCCATGTACCTCGTGAACACGTTCAGTTCCGTGATCGACTTGTCCGGCACTGTGGCTGATCTGGCCGCCTATACGCACAGGGTAGGGGAGTTTCTAGAGGTGCTCGACGACACTAGCAAAGAAGTGACACCGTCCTCTGTGCTATCCACCTCGCGTGACAATGATTCAAATGAGGGTGGAGACAGGTTCTCAAGTGTAGGACTGAGGAGTGATTTCATCAACTCCGTGAGGAAGCTGCCTCCTAGCAAGGAGTCCACTCTGGAGGGGGGCAACTTGCTGCGTGTTACTGACGTATCAATCCAGAACCCGGTCACTGACACTCCGCTCGTGAAATCACTCAGTCTGACCGTGGACAAGAAGAGCTGTGTCCAGGTGCAGGGCCCGCCTGGGTCGGGCAAGAGCAGCATCCTCCGTACAATGAAGGGATTGTGGGACCCGCTGTGCGGGGTGGTGGTCTCCACAGAGAGAGTGATGTACTTGCCCCAGCGTCCTTACTTCACGCGGCAGAGTGTGGCCCAGCAGGTAACCCTGCCCGAGTTGATGACCGAGGACACAGATATGGCGGAGGTGATGGCTATATTACAGAGGCTGGAACTGGGTGAGATGCTGGGAGGTGTCCTCTGGGAAGAGAAGGGGGAGGGGGAAGAGGAGGGTGGGTGGTGTGGGAGTTGTCACTGTGGTCGGGATGGGCAGGAAGAAGATGGAGACATCACGGAGCCACTCATCACAGACAAGGACACGGCAGACTACCTCACCAAAACCCCGCAGCGGAGTTGGTATAAGTCACTGTCTCCTGGTAACCTGCAACTCCTGGCGTTCAGCAGGGTGCTGTATCACAAGCCGAGTGTGGTAGTGATGGATGAGGCGATGAGTGCTCTCAGCCCCTACTTTGCTGAGCTGATATTCAAACTACTCAGGGAGATGGGTATCAGTTACCTGTCTGTCAGTCATAATCCAGCGTGGGAAAAGTATCATGACAAGGTGATTGTGCTGACTGGTGACGGGCAAAACTGGACACTGAGGGACACTGTGTAGGGTGGTCCACGTGACAATCCCTGTTATTTGTTTGATTATTCTTCCTTTATGTTGATCTTGCTTGTTTTATTTGTGTATTTTTAAAATCATTTCATGGTATCCGAGTTTTATATGATTTATTTCTTTGATTTCTTCACAGAGTTTCATAATTGGTTTGTTAAAGTATAATTTCGTCAGTGACAAATTGAACTTTTCTTGGTACACCTATCATTTCAATTCTAACTTTAAAAAATGTGAAACTGTTCATAAATTGTCAGAAATTCTTTCACGATTTTGCACTGATCACCACGTTACCACACCACTGATCGCACCGCGCCACCACACCACTGATCGCACCACGTTACCACACCACTAATCACACCGTTACCACACCATATTACCACACCACAAATCACAGTCACACCATNCGTTACCACACCACTAATCACACTACGTTACCACACCACTAATCACACCATGTTACCACACCACGTTACCACACCACGTTACCACACCACTATAATCACACCACGTTATATCCCGGCAGGTAATCATAGCAGTGGCAGACAGGAAGAGAGAACATGTCCCGTTTAGACAGAGCAAGCTGACACACGTGCTCAAGGATTCTATTGGTGGGAACTGTAACACTGTCATGGTTGCCAATATCTGGGGAGAGGCAGCACAGCTAGAGGAAACGGTAATTGTCATACTGTCATGAGATCTGTAACGGTTAAACTACCGGTGAACTAGGTAATTCCTACCCGCTCTGAGAAACCTCATTCTTTCAGATATCCACCCTGAGATTTGGTACTAGGATGATGTGCGTTTCCAATGAACCGATGCAGAATGTTCACTTTGACCCTGCTGTAAGTACTGATCATTCTCTCATTATATACAACAGTTCATTATTGTGTGCCCGGTTATGAGATAGCATTGTCCGGAAACGATAATCGATATCCATTATCTCATTATCCAAGCAAATTCACTCACTATCATACTGTATACCGCCCGTATACCTCTTTTTACTCTGGTGTTGTTCGTATCTTACTCTGATATATTGCGAGGTTTGTTGTACTAGGATATCATGCTTCACGATCTTGCCCCAATACTTGTCTCGAAAGTGATACATGACTATGATGTGAGTGCTAATATGTTGGTGTTAGTCATACTTCAATGAATCGAAACCATTTCAATGTCTCATTGTTGGTCGATCACTTCTTAGCATTCGGTTTAGCTTGTATTGGCTGTTGAACAGCCAATTATGTTTCCATGACAGTTTATAGCTATCCTATACCTATTATTGTACACTAGTACGGTGTAAAGTGTCTAACACAGTTACTGAGTTGGATAGATTCTAACACAGGGCATCAGGTTTACGCCAACTGATGACACACCTGTAATATCCTGTGTAACACTGTACAACACTATCCTGTGTAGCACTGTCACCCTGTGTTAACTATACACTGGTGTCCCAGTAGGTAGTGCTTTCCTGTCACACTGTCACATCAATACGCTATCCTGTGTCAAACTGTCACGCAACTGTCATACTGCCGCACTTATCACAACCTAATATCGCAACCTGCAGTTGTTGGTAAAGGAGTACGAGCAGGAGATCAAGCAGCTGAAGATGGAACTTGCCATGCACGACACTCTGGTAATTAGGTGGTGCATCATCATCGTGTACTGTGTGTCGCGCGATGTAATTTCAAACATGGCTGACTTTATGCACGATATTGACTAATGGAGCACAGACATTGTGCGATAAGTATCATGATCCGAGCATACTATAGATTAATCATGTCTCGATTTACCAATTAACTAGTATTTAGAGAGTGTGCACGCCCACAGACCATGCCGAAACAGACTGCTCTCAAATTATATAGTTATCTGAGTAATAACATCCTAATATCGGGACAGGCAAACCGGAGCAATATTTCATACGAGCCGTACACAGAGTCACAGCAGTTCGACTTGCAACAGATGATACGACGATACATATCAGGAGCAGTACCCGATATCGATATTGTCAATCTTAGACAGGTACTACATTTTCCCATTCTCTGTGTTGAGTGATAGGGTTGGTACCTTTACGGAGGTACCCACTACCCAACGACTACCTTACAATAAATGAAGTGTCCCTCTACCTATACATAACTGATTAACTCCCCGTTTATCAGGTGAAAGAGATATTCAAGCAGTTTAAGCTCCTGATCCTCAATCAAGAGAAGGATATCGAGGCGAAGTTGGTACAGAAGTACAATATTGACGGGGCAGTGGATGGAAGCAAGAGCTCAAGGGTCAGTACCCATTTTCTTTTCTAACTTGTACAGAATATGTGAATATACTGTTGCTATACACTGGCATGACAGTGAATGTGCTGCAAACTTTTGATTTAGGTATTGTAATCTCACGGTCCGCTATCTCCCGTGTAGTAAAGTGACATGTCACAGCGCGCAGTGTGCGTTTGCGTCGCGCGCGGTGAACTTTTGATGGATCAACTACATACCGTGTTGCTATGTGATGGGACAAACTAATAATTATCTGATTATGATTACTCAAAATAGGAAAATATGGAATTGTGCATGTTCAGTGATTAAATGACCCATCTCACATTCCTGCATTTACAGAGGGGTTCTGATATGGAGGCTGGAGTAGGTGACACTGACGGAACAGGATTTGGGCTTGGCGTCGCTCCAACAGCTGCCAAACTCGACAAGGCAGCCGTGGTGGAAACGAGGAAGATTAAGTCGAGGAAGACCCCGAAAGAGCGAGTTGGGTCAGGTGCTAAACGCTCCCAACCTCAGTCACCCCAGGAGGAAGCCCCCGAGCTGCCACCTCCCATTACGCCGGCTCTCAGCTCAATCCCACCTCTCCACCCGCCCAGGTACGCAGTGTCATCTGTCAACATTGTTCTTATTGCACTCATCGCCACTCTCCGATCACACACTACTCGGCACCAACATCCAGCTTTCCCCCGCTCTCAAACACTACTTACAGTTCTCCCCCGTCTAAAGCTGACGCTTTCGAGGAATTCAAACGGGAGAGAGGCAGTGAGATCAACAGAATATTCGTCGAGAACAAAAGTGAGTTTCAGTATCAATAGCAACTGCGAAGAACTTTTGCTTGTTGTCTTATCGATTGTATCGACACCTGCACAAGTCGATTTTAAAGATTCTAATGAAGGTAGGTATTTTCTGCTAGTAAGGCACCTACCTACCTAACTACCAATGCTATACCTACCTACCTAGGTGGGCAACTATTGCAGAAAAGGTCCTCCATTTTGTTCCTAACGACATCACACTATCAGAAACGTTGTGTGAGAAGAAGAGGACTGCAAAAGATCTGGCAGCTTCCGTCAACAGCGCTAAGAAGGACATTGACTCCGTCAAATCAGTACTGGAACAGAAACGTGTTGAGAGAATAGCAGAAGGTGAGTGATCCATGAATAGCCTGCCTTTATTCAGACGATGATGACTTTGTCCCAGCAACTCTGTATGAAGTTCATAGGTTGAATTATGTTGATTGGTAGGAGTTGATAACTCTGAACCCCTAGTCCTAGCTATCATGATATCACGTACCTAATTCAACATCACCGTCTTTAGAGGGGGAAGCTGCTGGTAATGTGTACGATGAAGAAGAGTTCTCACTTCTTACCGAGCTGAAAGACGCTAAGAAGAAGTACAAGGACAGCCACACGGAGTTGAAGGGTGTGCAGTCAGATATTTCATACTGTCAGAGACTTGTGGACCAGGCCAGGCAGAAGCTTGTCCAAGAGTTTGACAGCTGGTACACGGAGTCCTTCGTTAACATGGGTGATCAGACCAGACCTAGTACGACCACTGCTCCTCTCACCGCCATGGCCCCCTCCCCTTCCCCTCAAACTGTGAGAGTCATGTCTTGGTTCTGCTCTATGACCTGATTTTCTGGGTGTTAGGGAGCAGCCAATGCTTATGTAACTGTCCATTTCAGGTTGAAGATAACCAAGAGAAGTTTGAAAGATTGCAGTTGGAGCTTATGATGGTTAGCAAACCTTCCATACCTACATCACCTCTGCCTACATGCCTGACTGCCTGCTATTTTGTATTTTGCAAGCACCCGTTATTCCCAAAAGTTGAAAGCATGAGCTTCTAAGGATGTAATTGTGGTTGCGCCCTATCATTGCCATTTGTGTAAATGTGAATTGTGACTTTGTTTCAGGAAAACCCAGAAAGTATCCCATATTTGAACGCTAAAAAGAAAATGGAGAAAAAGGTAGGTACAACCCCTGTTCTCATGATTCACCTACTCTAGGAGTAGTTAGCCAGTTGTTTTATCACACGACTACCCTTTCTCAGGCGATTTATCATCCGAAGATGCCCGGTAAGATCAAAGCCTCGGTCCGAAATGCCCCTCCTGGACTTATGACTGCTGTCTGAAGTCTGAGCATCAGTAAATGGCGTTTTGTCACAGTGCCCGATAAGACTGCTCCCGTGAGATATGGCGTTATTTGTTGTGATTGAGACTTGGACTTACCTGAGCAAGGGTTTTGTGAGAAAATTAGGTTTAAACTTCAGTTTGTAAATTTTGTAAATATTGAAGGTTATAATGAGCGTTGGTACCTTTGGAACATATTATGCCTGAAGATCAATGTTCATTGTTCGAATTTCAAATATGGGAGCACCTACCTAGTGTGTAGGTACCTACTGATGAAATCTGCGTTTGCTTTGATCACTGTTGTAAATGACATGAACGATCAAAACTGTGTTACAATTATTATCAAATTGAATGCGAAAGCTGTTCCTACTTCTTAGAATGTCTAGAATTAGAAAAATTTGAATGTTGTTCCTAGAATAATTTTCGGAAGATTTTATCCACCTGCAAAACTTCGTATTCAATGCATTTTCTCTCAAGCGCAGCGAAAAATCTTGCCTGACGTCAGACGTGCTATCCTGTATCCGTGAAGGAATCGGTATGTCACTCGATCGTGATGTCACTCGATGAATCGTCGAGAACATGCGCGGCGTTTGTTTTTGAGCGCGGCTTTTATTTTGCGCGCGTCGTGAAATGTTGATGACATGAAATCCTTTCCATTTATTCTACGTGAATTGCTAGGGGGAGGGTAGTAATTTTTTGCAATCATGTGATTGCTACATCATAACAAACATTTCTGGTAGGTGTAGGAAGTGTCTCGGATGCTCTTGAATTTTCTCAATAACACACTTTCACATCATTGAAATGCATTCTCTGAAACGCGATTTCCTTAAGATTTCTAAATTTCAGCCTTCAGATATTTCACATCTTGTCATTAGTCAAATCACCCGTCATTGGGGACTGAAATCAGGAAGTTCTCGGTTTCACACTATTAGTGATCTGTTCTTGAATAAAAACAAATAGAGCTCATCAATCCGAATTCTGATCTGTGAGCGTTCAGTAAAAAGCGACCGAGTGTAGGAGCTTGAGGTTTCGTTTTCGCTCTAGAAACTCTATCACTGTACTGATATCAGAACAAGGGTCTGCACAACTTGATAACTGAAACATTAATTGCTCATTATCGACTTATGAAAACAATTTTAATCACCGAATATGGCATGAAACACAATCCCGTTTGTACGGTACCTTCTCTACTAGATCGTAAATGATGAAGGAACCCAGTGTTGCTTCNCCTGCATTAGACCGGCGTTAGACCGGCGTAAGACCGGCATTAGACCTGCATTAGACCTGCATTAGACTGGCGCCTGGCCAAAGTGGCAAACGGACTTATGCCCTTCACTACATTCACCATGTTCATAGTCACTTGTTCTCTCTCGGTCAAACCTGCATCGATTGAAAACTTTATGTACACCTCAATGTACACCTTTCCTAAATACATTTCATGCACATCACACATTAAACCAATGACATACATTCCAAAACCTGGTCGAAAACACGTTCCTGACACGTAACAATAAGGTCGAATTCTTCAGAAGATTCCTGAAATCGCTCCGGTTTCGGTTTTATCCGCTTATTTCTGTCGAGCATATTGAGCAAGCCATTCTGTGTGTAGAAATTCACATCTTTCCGCTGTATAAGAGACGCAGACAGTCAAATACAGCAGTCAAATTTATAACCCGTTTATAATACTACACGGTTACAAATTAACTGCTAAACACAGATTCGAGCTCCAGCACTAACCCTCAAGTCGTCTGCTATCATATCATAACTCGTGTCAAAGCTGTAAACGTTAGGCTTGTCTGGAGTAACTCCCGGAAGTTTAACAGAGCTCCCAGTACCATAGGACTTCGCACGGAAACCTTTCTTACTGAGCACAAAGGGACGGATTTTGTGCACATTGCATTAAATACACATATACATTGTATTGTATACATTGTATTTGTATACAGTATACACTGTATCGTATACATTGTATTGTATACACGCAATAGAGTTGGAGAGTAACGGCTAATGAGAAGAGTCGAATGTGTGTGTGTGTGTGTGTGTGTGTGTGTNCATGTTTATGCGCAAGTTTGTGTGGGTGTGTGTTGTGCTGGTGTGTGTGTTTTCACTGTTTGTGATTGAGTAATGGGCATGTTTATGCGTAAGTTTGTGTGACGTGTGTGTTTGCTGGTATATGTTCGTGTTTGTGTGTATATGAGTGTGTGTATGTGTGTGTGTTTGTGTGTGAATGAGTCTGTGGTACATTGTATACCTGAGTAAGTGGTGAGCCTCCATACTTCTATTCTGATTACTGCTACACACCACTGCCACACTCAGTTCATTTCTCATGCCTATAAATAGAACACATGTTTTCAACGCATAATATGGCACGTGACAGTGCAGTGTCTCGTGACATGAGCGCGAAATTAGATCACCCCAGTCGGGTATGAGTGATCAGTGAGGTCACGCGATAAATCTAAGATCTCAGGGATAATAGAATTTGGATTTATTACTTTTCATTCTGAGAAGAGTGGAAAATAATAGCAGATTTTAATGATGCATCACGATTGCACGCAGATGACATTGCGAACCGATTGCCGATGCTGTACTGTACCTATCAATATCATACGTGCACATGTTGCGCGCCACTATTATACTCTGTCCTGTGAACTGAAAGGTCGTACTCGTAAGCAGGTTGGGTCAGTGGGCATGCAACGTGGAAACAACCTATCATACCAGCTGGACCATGGTATCACTATTGCCCAAGTCCATCATACTGGTGTATTGCATTGCTATTGCTTTGAAATTTACTCAAACTGAAGTTTTTTGACGTGACCTTCCAAATCAAGAAACTGCAAGATGTCCAACAGCATAAGCCCATTGGCTTGGCACAAAATTTGTTACCAGGGGCCACTCATGTTTTTGGGGATGGTTATTGACTGCAGAAAGAGTAAGGCGAGTGTCAATGCCCCATTTATGCCCTTTTTCCATATGCACACCTTACATGCACCCCCTAACTTCATCCTATGACGCCAACACTAACAGTGTAGTCAGTTCTACTCGGAAATCGTCTGCTGTACACCACAAAACTCGTAGTGGTAAACCTCTAGACCAGATACCAACTCATTCACAATTGAGATTCCACATTCGGTGCTTGGACCGAGGAGATGCAAGATGAAGTAAGGGTTACGCCCGAAGGTCACGCAACGGGAGCAAAATTAAGATGTGCAATCGAGTTGTAATATTGCCCCATCTAGGAATCTTGTGGCTCAGTGCACAGATGCTCTGAGTGACTGTCAGAGCACCACAATACTCAGCCAGATATTTCAAACTCCCCAAACTGCTCCATTTTCATAAAGACGTACGGACATCTGAGTTTCACAAGTGATAGCCAAATATAGGGGGAATTCCTTAGTTAACATCAAATTCAATCCATGAAAATATATTATATAGCCAGGTTCCAGTCATGGAAAATATGCTTGCGAGTATCCATAGAATGGGAAATAATTTACAAAATTTCTTGATATATTGGTTCGACCATTACCATATTGAGACATTGAAGAAAATCATTTTAAGCAATACAAGCTATGAGAAATGTAAAATCTCCTTACCAAAAAATGAAAAATAATTTAGAGACACAAGTAAAGTCCTCGAAAAGCGGTAACTGCAGGTACAGATCCAAAACCCCGCAATTAATTCAATTGCGTTTATTGTCCACCCCGAAGACGAAGCACAAGATGAAGTGTGCTCTCTTTCTGGATGTTGTAGTCGCTCAGAGTACGTCCATCCTCCAACTGTTTTCCAGCGAAGATCAGACGTTGCTGATCTGGTGGGATTCCCTCCTTGTCTTGGATCTTGGCCTTAACGTTCTCGATCGAGTCTGAGGGCTCAACTTCGAGTGTGATGGTCTTTCCCGTCAGGGTTTTGACAAAAATCTGCATTCCTCCTCTCAATCTGAGAACAAGGTGGAGAGTGCTCTCTTTCTGGATGTTGTAGTCACTCAGTGTTCGGCCATCCTCCAACTGCTTTCCTGTGAGTAATACAGGATTTAGAGAAAATCTGTAAAAATTCAGCGCAAGTCTACATGTGAAAACCACAGAAACTTAAAAGAACATTTGTCTCAAGAACATTTGTCTCAAACTTACCGGCGAAGATCAGACGTTGCTGATCTGGTGGGATTCCCTCCTTGTCTTGGATCTTGGCCTTAACGTTCTCGATCGAGTCTGAGGGCTCAACTTCGAGTGTGATGGTCTTTCCCGTCAGGGTTTTGACAAAAATCTGCATTCCTCCTCTCAATCTGAGAACAAGGTGGAGAGTGCTCTCTTTCTGGATGTTGTAGTCACTCAGTGTTCGGCCATCCTCCAACTGCTTTCCTGTGAGTAATACAGGATTTAGAGAAAATCTGTAAAAATTCAGCGCAAGTCTACATGTGAAAACCACAGAAACTTAAAAGAACATTTGTCTCAAGAACATTTGTCTCAAACTTACCGGCGAAGATCAGACGTTGCTGATCTGGTGGGATTCCCTCCTTGTCTTGGATCTTGGCCTTGACGTTCTCAATCGAGTCTGAGGGCTCAACTTCAAGTGTGATGGTCTTTCCAGTAAGAGTTTTCACAAAGATCTGCATTTTGTTTGACTGTAAGCACAACGGAAACGTAGGACAACGAATTCAAAATTGATGTATATGACTAAGATCAGCATAGGCCTATTTATATGGAAGAGTGCAGCATGACGACACAAACAGATACTGTCATGTGATCGAACAAAAATTTTGTTGTACGGTATATAATTGCAATTTTATCGTGAAGCTGAAAAATTTCTTCTGACGCGCGCCTGACACCGTTCCGCCCCGACAAATGACAAATGACTATATTCAATCGATCAACCGATGGAAATGAAGGGGAGGAAAACATCATGATATTGCCAAACTCAAGATCTATTTTCATCCAGCGTTGATAACTGACCCAGTGTGCATGGATCACTTTTGAAGCGGCGCGCGCGCAACTCTCGACTCTTATTTTGTTCTTTACTTACACTTGTCTGCAGTATCTGCGGAGGTGTTGNGTCAGGGTTTTGACAAAGATCTGCATTCCTCCTCTCAATCTGAGGACAAGGTGAAGTGTGCTCTCCTTCTGGATGTTGTAGTCACTGAGTGTTCGGCCATCCTCCAACTGTTTTCCTGTGCGAAATACAGGATTTAGAGAAAATCTGTAAAAATTCAGCGCAAGTTCACGCGTGATTTAGAGAAAACCACAGAAATTCAGGTCATATTTATGGAAAAAGTCCTCTCATTGGAGACAAGAACATTTGTCTCAAACTTACCGGCAAAGATCAGACGTTGCTGATCTGGGGGGATTCCCTCCTTGTCTTGGNAGTCTGAGGGCTCAACTTCGAGTGTGATGGTCTTTCCCGTCAGGGTTTTGACAAAAATCTGCATTCCTCCTCTCAATCTGAGAACAAGGTGGAGAGTGCTCTCTTTCTGGATGTTGTAGTCACTCAGTGTTCGGCCATCCTCCAACTGTTTTCCTGTGAGTAATACAGGATTTAGAGAAAATCTATAGAGATTCAGTGCGAGCTTGGATGTGATTTAAGGAAAAACTGCAGAAATTTAGATCATATTTATGGAAAAGTCCCCTCATTGGAGACAAGAACATTCGTCTCAAACTTACCGGCGAAGATCAGACGTTGCTGATCTGGTGGGATTCCCTCCTTGTCTTGGATCTTGGCCTTGACGTTCTCGATGGAATCTGAGGGCTCAACTTCAAGTGTGATGGTCTTTCCAGTAAGAGTTTTCACAAAAATCTGCATTTTGTTTGACTGTAAGCACAACGGGAAACGTAGGATAACAAATTCAAAATTGATGTATATTACTGAGATAAGCTTACGCCTATTTATATGGAAGAGTGCAGCATGACGACACAAAAAGATCCTGTCGCGTGATCGAACAAAAATTTTGTTGTACGGTATATAATTGCAATTTTGTTGTGAAGCTGAAAAATTTCTTTTGATGCGCGCCTGACACCGTTTCGCTCCGGCAGATAGATTGTAGATGCGCGCGCCCTCAATGCCATGCCAAATGAGAAATGACTATATTTAATCAATCAACCTTTAGAGATGAAGGGGAAGGGAAACAACATGATAATGCCAAATTCAAGATCTATCTTCATCCAGCGTTGATAACTGGCCCAGTGTGCATGGATCACTTTTGAAGCGGCGCGCGCGCAAATCTCGATTCTTATTTTGTTCTTTACACTTGTCTGCAGTATCTGCGGAGGTGTTGCTGGGATATTACCCACATGATCTCTGCTGAATGTGTATCGGCATGACGGCCTCGTGTTATCCAATCCGGCAACTTTTTCGTGCTTGAAAAGTGTATATAGTCACACTAACATTGAAAACTTTGCCAGATTACGATGATGATAACATCATAACTTTTTCCTGTTTCCTCATGGAGCAATCGATCTTGTGATTTGCAAGTCACGCGATCAGGTCCTTAAATAGACCCTACCTGTCTCTTGACGTTCAATAATTTTACACTCGACTTTCAGCTTCGACAAATCAAAGAGTTTTTCGTAAAAACAGTTATCTTCATCAGCATAGCGTAACGTTTGATCTCAACTTTTCAATTTATCCTTTATTCGATCCTATGGGCTATAGGCCCATGGCACCTTGATGCTAATTCTTTTAATGCAACGTTTTAACTTTGTGTTTAATGGCTATTGCATATAACTTATACTGTCTAACTAGAGTTGTCGTTAAATCGTTTAGTTATTTCAAACACGCTTAAAATTCCACTGGAATTTGTAGTCACATCACGAATAACTTAGTGATCGTCCGTACGTGGGCGTGAGCCTGTATCGGTTATTACTTTGATATATCAGCGCCGCTCTATTACAGCCAGTTATAATATTTGTATTTTAGGCGCTGGTTTTTTGTATGGCCTCTGTATACTACAGTTCATGACAAGTCAGTAATCCACCACATGATTGATTTGTACGTCGCACTGATAGTCCTTGATATTTCTTGACTGATGTCAAGAGAGAATAAGCTTGTGATTGCTAAAACTCAGTTTGATTAAATCGAGTTTTGATTTCCGCTTCGCAAGCTTACATCGATTGCCGCTACGTACCGACATGTTATAGTTCATATTATTAAACCTTCATTATGATAAACTTTGTGATTAACAGCCGGCGAAGAAGTTAATGTTTTGAGTGACTGCATAACTTGATACGCTTATTCTTAACTTCTTTAACCGGCGTATTACCAATCACTTACCGAATTAAACTGATGTTTAATGCCCGAACAATTATAGCTGTGTGTTTTTATCCTGCACACTATAGTATGCATGTGCCCATCTTTAGTCATTAAACAATGTCCCGTGATCGTAGTGTGATATCATGATGCTTGCTACACTCTTTTGTTCCTAAACTCATACTGCATACACTCTTTGTTTTCGATCTCTGCTACAGTCGCAGGTTGTAGCTTTTACTCCGTAAAGTTTGCTAAGATATCACTCTGTGTTTACAGCATTCTATCACTATCTATTGGTGTAAAGAATCTCACACTGAAAAGCGTTACCTGGATTGGAACTATGACACAATTTTTAACGAATATGTTTTGCTATATATTATGTTAGATTGTGACAGCTAACTATTAATCCTAATCGCACAGACTTTATGTGTAGGTGGACTTGACCACTATGTGACCCGTCATGATCAGTTTGCTCGAACTGGTTGGATGGATCTCTCATCGGAATACTTAACTTTTACTCTTTAATCAGCCACAGGTGCGTAAATTTTGGTTTGGGGGGCACACTGAGGGTGGTGTGTGGCAGACAATAGTGATGTCAAGGGAGTGGTGTCAAGGGAGTGGTGTCAAGGGAGTGGTGTCAAGGGAGTGGTGTGAAGGGAGTGGTGTGAAGGGAAGTGGTGTCAAGGATCAAGAAGTGGTGTTAAGAAAGTGATGTCAAGGACTTGGTGACTCTAAATAGTTATATTCAACGGTTGAGTCATTAGAAATAAAGTGTAGGTGTCAAAAAGTTTAATGGTCCCAATGGTGACAAATTGTATCTGTCATGATCACTCGTGTGTTAACAGTGGTATAGAAATTTATCCCAGGGTCTTCCCGGCTCTTTGAACGCAGAACAACGCTTTTTGTATGGAAATATCGATCGAGACGCTTATAGGGACATCCTTTGAGTTGAGAGTCAGCCCTTTCGAAACTGTCATAAGTGTCAAGCAGAAGATACAACGTCTAGAAGGTAGGCGGCCTTATTCTTTTCAGTCCTAACATGATCGAAACATATGATTTTTTAAACAGTACATGGCACCGCACTGGACTCATCTATATATTACTGTTCTATATAATACTGTTCATCTATATGATACTGTTCTATATAATACTGTTCATCTATATAATACTGTATCGGCACGTCTAGTTAGTAGTTATAATATGAACTGTTTATATTAGTAACCGTAGGGCAGTGTTTTATCTAGAAACAACTATACCGCTTTTATTGTCGTGACGAGCATCGGCGCTAACAATTCGTCCTCTACAGGTATTCCTATCGCTCAACAACACTTGATATGGAAGAATGTCGAACTAGAAGATGACTTCTATCTCCATGACTACGGGTAAGAGAGCAGGGGATTGGGTTTTTCCTGTCCAAACACACACACACACA
>CAMPET010000082.1:51284-70648 GCA_946803715.1 Beroe ovata | reverse complement strand
GCACTATATAGTACTGGGGGATATTGACACCATATTACTGGGGTATATTGACACCATATTACTGGGGTATATTGACACCATATTACTGGGGGATATTGACACCATATAGCACGGAGGGATGTTGATTATTGACACCAGGGTGGGGTCGTGAGTTATATATTTTGCTGATACGAGTACTATCGTAGTGCTGCACTGATGGGTTTGTTGAAAAAAAAGAATTCAATATTTGGATAGGGTCTGGGTAGACACTAGCTGGGTAGATCACAATTACTGGTAGATCACTAAAAATGGGACAGTTGATAGGACTGCTTCCGACTATAACTGGCAATAAGATGGCTTAAGAAACATCGAATTCGAAAGTTTCATAAGCGTGATGGCATATGTGGCACAAAATCGTGCCCAAAAGTTGCATCAAGAATGGCAATTGTAGATGACCACAGTACCGAGTTACACCACGTTTATTCCCATTATAATCCATTTCTGTATCAACAGAGCGGCCTGTACTATATCCACACAGTTACGATTCCTTGCCTTACAGCATGTATCGCTACACCGTGTTCGCCAGGCTAGGCACATAACCACTCTGTCTTGACCGAAGTCGATTTTGAATCTCAAGTTGGTATGAAATTTTTCCTTGTGTTTGACAACGGGTGCCTACACAGTAGTCCATTACAGTGAGTAGATGTTGTATAAGCTAGTCTCAATGTGAGAGACGAGGCGGTAGAACCGATCATCAAGTACAATCTCACCGGACTACGGAATCAAATGTCAACGTGTGATTAGGATGTGACAACAAAAACGAGCGATCGAGTATGTTATTCACATGCAGGACTAACATACAATAAGCAAATCAAGCATGACTTACCAAATGAGATTCTATGGCTTGTCCAGTGAGTCCACTGTCCAATCAAAGAGTCGGGCTCGAGCTTTGTCATTCATGGTAACACCGAACTGAAATGTGATTCTTTCAACATTTTTCATCCCTTTCTGCGAGTGAGGTTATCTATGTGAGATATAGTTATGTGGAGCATATTTTGGAGTTCGTGGTATTCAGGTCTTTGAGCTCTCAAATAAAGAAAGGGCTACCTTCATGTTGGATTGAGCTATATAACGTCTATGTAAATTGAAGCCATCCCATGTGTATATTTGGTTCATATGTTCTGTGTTTTCAGTCCCACCGTGACTCAATGTTGGTGTTATGCAATATTCAAACTGATTGGATACTGATATTGGTATCCCAAGATATGTGTGGTCAGTAGTGCCAAATTTCCTATAACAATGAGGGCCATATATTGTTACAGGCCCAACTATATTGGTAATCAGTGTCAAATATATTCCTATCTTGAGGTATAACTCATATATTCTGCTATACCAAACCAATCATGTTCCTGACCAGTAATGAGTGTGGACATGTTTCGAATGGATCTTGCCTGTGGGCAAGATCAAACCGAAACAATAGCTCCTATGCGCGGTATTGAAAGTTGCGGTCCTCCTGTCCCGGACACATTTATCACGATGGCCACATGATACATGGGCTGCTAGGGGGTACTCCTCTACAACGCCTGTATTAGAGGGAGAGGGGGGAGGTCGTTGGGTGATAGCGCCACGTGGACAGACAGCTCTTATCCCCTCTCTCAAGTGTCAAGTGACACTAATTGGTTTATTGGATTAATTGCAGCGCGCTATAACAAGAGGTCATGCACATCACTCTCTTTTAAGAGTGTTGGCACATGCATTGTGGACTCTACACAGTTGTTATCAGAGGTGCAAGTAGCCATGAAGTACTGCACTAGTTTATGTAGCATATAATAATTGAATAATGAGCTGTTGCTCTTATTTTCAACCCCGAAGGGCTATTTATTATTTCGGAAGACGAAGTTCAACTTCACTCTGACGCGTTTCACTCACTCTCTGCACAGTCGCACGTGTCACATGACTTGCATCACAAACACACACATAGGTCTGTGTGGGTGTGTTTGTGTTTGTGTGTGTGTGTACCGCCACAGAATGATAATCTGAGAATCGGCTAATTCTATATATTGGACACGTGTGCTCATGGTGCTGCGCTGATGTGAAAAAGAAATGAGTCTTGCTGTGATAGCACGTGGTGATAGTATATAAGACAACATTCGTAAATTAGTGATAGAAGTGCATCGCACGTGCATCAACGACCGTTGTCCAACACAAATTAAATTGCAATCAATCAGAAATCACCCCTTTCGTTTTCTAACCATAGTGCAGGATTATTAAGTTTTTGCTACTTCTCGAATTATAATATAGACGCGCGGGTCAATTCAACTAGAGTGAAGTATGGCGGGCAGTGATTAATTGAGAGAGAGAGAGGGGTCATGACCGATAGGGGGGTAGGGGTGACCAGTATTTCCCTTGTGATACAACAGACTGAGGTGTAATAAACCTCATTGAAATCCTGGACATGTGTCCTGCAGTGTGGGGGTGTATTCTGTACGTGATTCTAGAGACGGGTAGAGTAGGAAACGCAAAGTTTATTAATTAAATGGCCCGGCGCTAAAAATAACTGATAAGACGTGAAGAAGTCCGGTTTGCAGCCAGTGCAGTAATTGCAGAATACTGTCTGATAACAGTCACTGCACTGGAAAAACCAGCTGCAACTCGAGCTGCAAGTATAGTTGCAACTAGCTGAACCCATCCACTGCCCGGTCATAAGTGACATTGAATCCAAATAGATCCAAAGTTATACTATAATAATCCATCTACTTCGTCCAACTACACGAGCAAACTATAGCACCGCTAATTATTTCTTAGTATATTCCTGGTGATTTATACCCTCCTCCCTCCCCCTCAGATGGTTACACCGTACCAGTGTGAAACGTGTGGGAAGTATTTCACCCAGAAGCCAGGACTGAAGAAACACATCAGGATACACACAGGAGAACGGCCGTACAAATGTCCTATCTGTAACCGGGGCTTCACTCAGTCATCGTCCTGCAAAATACACCTCCGTACTCACACAGGTAATTGTGGAAAACTGGTGTGGGCTGAGTGTCAGAGCCACACCCATATAGTCATGATGACAGGTCTTCATGACTATATTATGTGCGTGGTCGATATTATGACTCTTCTGTTGGCCTCCGTTGGCTCTTCTGTTGACTATTTGGTTCCTCTAGCAGCTATCTGGCATGACACACATAGGCATACGCGAACTGAGACACTTACAGGCAAAGACAGTGTAGACTTTTTACGGGAGTGTTTCCTCACGATATAACCCTGTCTACCGAATAAATAATTAGCCCTGAATTCAGTCTGACATTCTAATCGATAGCCTTCGTGAAGTAGCGCATCTCATTGACATCAATATAATGTATTTAATTGGTCATTAACGGTCAATTACGACGCATTCTATTTAGTGTCATTGGAGAGAATCTACCCTATTTAATTGCCTAATTGATGGATACTTGATTCTCTACAGTACACGTCTTGTAACACCTGTCGTGAAACAAATACTATTATCAGAAAACTCACCCGGGAACTTTCTCTCTGAATAATGAAACAATGAGCATGTTCCATGACATCAATATGGCCCATGCAGTATAACAACCCGCTAATGATTGATGACCCCAGGTGAGAAACCACACAAGTGCCACATTTGTGGCCGGTGTTTCCCTCACTCAAGCACCCTGGTGAACCACATCAGAGGACACACAGGGGAAAAGTGTTACAAGTGTCAGTGGTGTGGGAGGGCGTTCACTTGTCGTAACTACCTCCGGACACACATACGGGTACACACAGGTGAGTGGGAGAGAGAGGGTTCACAATTTATCACCCGCATAGCTCTTCTTCTTTTCACACCCACAGTTAAACTCCCACTCCTCAAAATTACATTCTCACTGATTATCCATTGACTGAAAAAACCTTGTCCCCCCCGACAGTTTCATATATATATCTCCAAAGTTGCATCCCCAATGCCGTATCCCAGGGGAACGCCCGTACAAGTGTGTGGACTGTGGCAAGGCATTCTCACAGCTGAGTAACCTCATGCAGCATAACCGTGACATCCACACCAAGGAGAAGAGGTTCAAGTGTGAGATTTGTGATCGAGCATTTGGCAGGCTGGAGACACTACAGTGTCACCTCAAGACACACATGAGCCAGGAGAAGTTTAAATGTGGACTCTGTCACACCACCTTCTCACAGGTTAGTTGTATCTCGATGGGAATTGAGTGCACTATATGGGTGATCTTAATTGGAAATCTGCCAAAACATCCCAATGCCCCATCATGTGATTCATGATATCTGCAAGCTGGGTAACCAACTCATTCTGCAGAAGAACCTACTGAGGATGCACTTCAAGACACATTTCGGAGACTTGCTGACACCAGAACAAGAGCAACTCCTCCTTGACTCATCAGAAGTGATTGAAGAGAACATCTCCAGGTTGGTACATGACGTGAGGGACGGGATGCGCTCTTCCGGAAATCAGTGGAAACAAGTGAAATACTCTATAGATGTGCTACATAAGACCTGATGTTATCATACCTACCACATTATTCACAGTGCAATGGAGTGCAATTCCAGTCCGGAGAGTACAGATAAGATGATGCAGATGCCCAAGATAACCAGCACTTCCTCCTTCTCCCCACTAGCTGCTGTCTTCCTCCCCGACTCCCCTGCCTCCCTGAACTCATCACCGTCCTCCTCACCAGTTTCCATGACAACCCCGGTGACCACGTCCCCTCTCCCCAGCACTCCCTACATCCCCAGGAAACTCCTCTCTTCTCCCACACAGCAGGGGAGAAGGCCTCCTCCCACTGCCGCGCAGTCCGGGCTGAGTGCTGTGCTCAATCCGCAGAGTGTAGAGGACACTCTATCGGGGGTGTATGTGGTGGGGGGTGCTGCTATAGCGTGCAATCTACTCCTCTGGACAGTCGCATCTTACCACTCTCTCATGAGATAGTACGCGGTGAGTGCTCACGTATAATGATGATGGGTGTAAACTTGGGGTATGAATATGAGGGATGTCAGTAGGTATATGAGGGGGTCTCATGGGTCATGAATCTCCCCGTTGTGACGTTTTTTCGTCGGTTGATAGATCAAAATTCATTTCAGGCTACCTAAATCCGTGACAAGGGAAAAACATTCTAATTCTATGAGGGAAAACAGTCGCAATGAGAGCAACTGCCGTACGGAGTAGCTCACTAGTTGAGGAGAAAGCTGATGGACCAGATTTTAAAATGTGTGAACAGTGAATTATTGTAACCAGACAATAATTGTGAAATATCTTAATCTGGGATATACCAACATTGTGAGCTTTAATTTCGCTATTTCATCTCGATAGAACCAAGTATTCCGAGTGCCTTCAATATTATTTAATTCGGATTTGACATTTTTGTTGATAAGATTGCAGAATGAAATTTGCAGAAAATAATTTTAAATTTATTCGAAATATTTCCTATTAAAACCTGGTCTGAATTGTCATACGAATTTCCAACTGCCGAGAACTGTAATTGACGGCGTCCATTCAACACCCCGCATACAGACGCTGATAATCAGGGAATACTGGGGGGTGACATTTGATTGAATTAGATGAAATAAGCCATCACATGCCACACCGAGGTTAGGTTACAGGAAATTGTGCCCTTATCTCAAACTTTATCGGTATTTCACTGACAAGGAAAACACACGTAGCCATTTCTCATTTCTGTCCCTTTCATTTCGTGGTTAGGCAGGAATAAAGGGAGGAATTCTCATCTTCGACATCCGCGATTCCTTCTTTGTCATGACCAATCAAGTTCAACACACAGGTCGTTCCAAAACATCAGGTCCTAGGGAAAATACCCCCCAATTTACCATGGTAACGCTTGATAAATTGTAAAATCAGATCACGCCATCACACATCTGCATCACGCCATCACACATCTGTATCACGCCATCACACATCTGTATCACGCCATCACATGCAATATCGGGCGATTGCGTCACCTCCACGTGTTTCCCCCGTTTATGTCACAGTTGATTAAGACTGGGTTACCACTTACCTTATCATGTCAATTACCATATGTTATCATCACTCACCGCGATACCCGATCACAGAGCACAGTTATTGGATATCGAGAAGATCACATGACCACGTCTCTGAAATCGAAGATGACTCCTATGTCACCACCTGTTTTTCCAATGTCATCACATGACATTTGAGTGGTCCGGTGGTTGATTTATAAAGGGTCACTGGTCTCTTCTCGGACATAAACTGAAGATTACTTGTGAACTTTGTCCCTATTATTTGAATGCAATTGTTCTTCAACTTTGTGATATTTTGTGATTTTCGAGTTAGGTTTAAAATATTTATCTGACAGAGGTTTGTCCCTCCTGTCACATACGAGGCAAACCTGTCATGTGTGGAAAAGAGCTAAATCTCACAATATAAATCCAGGATGCGGCTGTTTTCCGGCCTATGTTTGGTGGGTGTGGTTTCTATGGTAATGGGTATCGCTGATCCCGGCGCTCAGGTAAGCTAAACTCCCAATATTGGTAAAGTGGTAGCGAGAAGCAGCGCCTCCAGCGAACCCATTACCCAGACTCATTTCAGCAACGAGCAAATCCTATTCTGTTTGAGTTGCAGCAGGGCCTCGCTGACATGAGCTACTTCATCTGGCCCGATGGCCAGAACTGGGACTCCTCCCTCAACATGGCACTCATGATGGCATCCACAGACCTCTGTAAGATCAAGAACAAGAGACAGCAGGGAGATGATAGCATCATAATGGGACAGAAGTGCAAAGACGTCTTCTCAGAGGTATGTTGTTGGGAAAATGGGCGATTAGCTGCAGCCATTAGGTATAATATGAGTCCCCCAATTCCTTTGGATTCCTCACAACTTGATATTCATTTATTGAAACCATGTCACAAAGCGGAATATTGACACCATGTCACCATGCGTTATCTTGACACATGTCATCTTTGTTACCATGACAGCAAGTTACCACGTCATGTTCAGCTGTACAACAAGAACGAATGCAGTGGTGGTATCTGCGACATGATGACATGGCTGAAGGAGGACAGCAGGGACTTCATAGAGTCCATCATCACTGCCCGGACTGTCGACAACGTGTTTGGCGTCATCGAGTCGGAGATGTATGTCCCCATGATGGAGTGGGCATGCAAGTGCTCCAACGATATGATGGACTCGTGGATGGAGTGCAAAGATGGGTACGAAAACGATATGTTCATAATGTGATCACACACTATCTCACGCACTATTGTCACGCACTATTGTCACGCACTCTTCTCACGCACTTTTTTCACTTCTATGATATAGGTAGTAGAAGTATAATCTCATTTCTCAGTCACGGTCATGAATAGTGAGCGAAGTGTAATAATTGACAATACTTCAGTATCGGTGAAGCTAAGATCTGGGGTCTAATGAGGATGACGGATGCAATTGTAAGTATCCGAATTAGTACCAAAACAGACAATGTAACATCCTATCACTGACAAGTGACAATATCACTGACAGTATAATAACTGACAGTGACAATACTGACAGACATACCTGCAGGACCTCAATGCTGATTATCTGCAAGGAGAGACTTTCAAAGACTTCTGGGAGAACTTCATCGTTAACGAGATGCCTTGGGAAGCTGTAAGTAGTCATTATGTCAATCATAATTCATAGCTTCAACTGCCAATATTGTGCACTGAATGATGAATCTAAAAAAATCATGGGATCTAAAGCAGTAACCGTAGTTTGTACCTACCTACTTATTCGAAGACAGCTGACAATAATGAATAATCCCATGTTTTTGGTGTGTCTGGTGAAGAAGAACGCTTTACTCTGCAACTATAATACTTACTCCGTTAAACTGCGTACACTCAGCAAACACAACCAGGGATACGAAACGTATTCAAATATCAATGACAACTGTCAAACAACAACGCGTAATGCGTATACATTAGTGTACAATAGACAAACTGAATGTATAATATGTCACTGCGTGATATATCACGCGCGCGTACAATGTGAATGTATGTACATTACTATGTACATGGTATTTCACGCTAGTTGTGCTGTTCCTTGTTCATTCAGAATTTCACCGTTCATATGTCTGAACATTAATTGACGTACTCGGAATCGAGTGACCTTCGTCAATTAATTTTCTAAAATATGCTTTTTTAAACAGATCAGCACATTTGTGGAGAGGATGATGGGCAACTTGTGTCAAGACAGTGGTGTCAAGAACGAGCAGTGCTACGACTACTTCTTCGACAGTAAGTGATATCGTGCCTGCTATGCGTGATCACTGATTGTGACCAGCTCGAGATTACAAAAGATTACAAAAGTGGGAATTATTTCAATTGCGACGGTTGACGGATTATCTGCCATTTGGATGATGGATCAGGGATTCCGGGAGGGTTGCGTAACAGTTCCTATAGTTTTGCGTTATTCACGATAACCAATTTCAGCTATCATGAAGCTGTACCAGTGGTACGTTAACTCCATGTCACCAAGAGATCCTCCTGCTAAAGTTGACGGTTACCCTGGATACTGCTCCAAGTAAGACTTGTAGATCATTATTGACGTGTGTTTGACGTGTTGGCCAAATTGTACAGCTATTCACGGTCATCCTCTTTACTCGGCCAGGTTCGACCTATCCGTTCTGTCGGGCAATGTCGGTTTCTCCGACCTCAAATCCGCACTGACGACCAAGTTCTGTGTTGAGGAATGCTCCGGCCTCTACCAAGACGTGCTTCTTGGATGTTGCACTGCATCAATGATAAATGACAGAGGTGCGAGTCACGACAGTAATTGACAGTAATTGACAATGACAGTAATTGAGCGCCATGGATCATGGGAAATGACAATGTCATTGATAGTGATACAGTTACAATCGCCCATTCTCACTAGTCTTCTGACGGGTGATTTGACTGTTCCTCTTTTCACAGAAATGGAGGCTGCCATTGTGGATATTGCCACTGGTTTTGTCGACACAATGGAAGAGATGTTCCCATCTGATGACACTATGGAGGGAGATGACATGATGATTCCTGTTGATGATATCTTCAGCTATGCCAAGGTTAGACTCGCATGTATACTGCACTTATTTATAAGATAAAAACTGTTTCATGATCAGACTAAAATCAAACTACGACATAATCCTCTGATCCAGCATGAAACTTATGCTGATTTTACCGCGTGCAGGACGCTATTGACATGTTGAGGAACCCCACGTGCGAGGAAACCTCTGTGTCGTACGAACTGAACAATTGTGGTGAAGACTCCGGCAGCCATCATGGAGACGGTGACGATATGGATGGGGGTAGCTGCTCCGCTCTCAAATCACAGTTGTCCGCCCTGCAGAAGAGGGTAGACATGAGCTGTGGAGGAGGGGAATCAGGGGACCCGTGTGCTGGTCTCACCGGCAGGAAGAAGATGATGTGTAAGAGGAAGAACAAGGATGGTGACGATAAGAAGGAGGGTGGAGGTAGACGAGGTGGCGGCGGCCGTGGAGGTGGCCGTGGTGGTGGCCGAACGGAATAAGCATAAAACTGAGTTGGATGAGGCAAAAAGCTGTTGCAAGACTGACCTCTACTTGAGCGATTAATGTTTTGATTTACATTTTATACGACACGATTTTCGCCACTGGAGGGACTCCAGTATCACTGTCAGACTCAGTGTCACACTGGTGTCACATCAGTGTCGAACAGGTGCTGTCAAGATTGGAGCAATGACCACATTTATCAGTTACATGCTTCATTTACTAAAAATATTGATAGAATGTACACACATCTTTTTATAACATTAACAAATGTTTTATTTTTCCAAAACCAAATATGATTTGGTTGTTTNTGGAGGTAGACGAGGTGGCGGCGGCCGTGGAGGTGGTGGCCGTGGTGGTGGCCGAACGGAATAAGCATAAAACTGAGTTGCAAGACTGACCTCTACTTAAGCGATTAATATTTTGATTTACATTTTATACGGCACGATTTTCGCCACTGGAGGGACTCCAGTGTCACTGTCACACTGGTGTCACATCAGTGCCGAACAGGTGCTGTCAAGATTGGAGCAATGACCACATTTATCAATATCAGTTACATGCTTCATTAACTAAAAGTATTGATAGAATGTTCACACATCTTTTTATAACAAATGTTTTATATTCGCCCTTTGCAACTTGATTGTCTTGCGATGCTAGACCGCTGATGCATCTGAGATTCTCATGAAGTTGACTTGTTGTCGATCGATGATTGTAGGATTTCACCCTACCCTTGCTGGCGGGATTTTATCCCTGGCAAGGGGCGGATTGAAAATCGCGCGCACCGACGGTAGGGTAAAATCCTACAAATCGATGATAGACCCTGTCGAGAATCTCGTCGCGCGCAACTTATTCTCAGACAGCAAGCGGCTTGTTGTAGGATTTTACCCTAAAAATCCTACACCCTAAAAATCCTACCGTCGGTGCGCGCGATTTTCAATCTGCCCTTGCCAGGGATAAAATCCCGCCAGCAAGGGTAGGGTGAAATCCTACAAGCGGCTTGCATCAGCGGTCTAGCGACTAGCATCGCCAGACAATCATCGATCGACAACAACTTCATGATTTGTAGGATTTTACCCTACCGTCGGTGCGCCCGATTTCATCCCGCGCAATTTCATCCCGCCCGACGGGGATAAAATCCCGCCAGCAAGGGTTGGGTGAAATCCTACAACTTGATGATTTTCATGACCTCATTTCTGATCATATTCATATCTTATGTGCACTATTGCGCTTGCCCAATCGATCAATCGTAATTCGTAAGTGATTTCAAAAGGTTAAAATTGTGCCAAGGGGAATGTGACGTCAACTTCAAGGAAAGTCTGGCGTCATAGGGAAAGTGGTGTCAAGGAAAATGTCAAAGCAAATGATGCCAAGGAGAAAGCAATGTCAACAAAAATGTGGTGTCACAGTCAAGAGAAAAGTGCTCTCGAGGGGAGAGTGGTGTGAAGTGAAATAAAAGTGCAGTGAAAAAAAAGACTAAGAGTGCTTTAAAGTAAAATTGATACCGAGGTGAAAGTGGTGTGAAGGGAAGAGTGATACTGATGTCAAGAATAAAGAAAAATTGATGTGAAGGTTGCTTCAGAGGAAATTGACGCAAAGGGAAAAGTGCCGCCTAAATAGGGGAGGGTGGTGTCAAAGTTTGACTCAAACTCAATTGGAAGTGGTGACATTGACAATGAAAAGTAATGTCAAGGGAAAGTATTAGTAATGTCAAGAAAAATGTGACATCAAATTGTCAAGGGGATAGTCTGCGGTGTCAGAGGAAAGNTTACCTACAGATGCCGCGAGGGGCTTGCCAGCCCCTTGATATTCGCCCTTTGCAACTTGATTGTCTTGCGATGCTAGAAGTAGACCGCTGATGCATCTGAGAATAAGTTTGCGCCGCGCGCGCAAAACGAAATTCTCGACAGGGTCTATCATCGATTGTGCACACGTTGCGCGCCCCTGTTCCACTCAGCGCGCGCGCGCGCGGAGTATTTGGGTCACGCAGCGCGGGAACATCATCGATCGACAACAACTTCATGATTTGTGAGATTTTATTGTCAGATTTTATCTGACCTCAGTTTCTCGCGCGCGGCGCGCGCGCCTTCATCGAAGGCCGAAACATGAAGGCGCGCCCGCGCGGCGCGAGAAACAGGTCAGGTAACATCTGACAAGCATTTTACCCTACCGTCGGTGCGCCCGATTTCATCCCGCGCAATTTCATCCCGGGCCCGACGGGGATAAAATCCCGCCAGGGATAAAATCCCGGGTAGGGTGAAATACTGAAATCCTACAACTTGATGATTTTCATGACCTCATTTCTGATCATATCTTATGTGCACTATTTGCTATTGCGCTTGCCCAATCGATCAATCGTAATTCGTAAGTGATTTCAAGAGGTTAAAATTGTGCCAAGGGGAATGTGACGTCAAATTCAAGGAAAGTCTGGTGTCATAGGGAAAGTGGTGTCAAGGAAAATTTCAAAGCAAATGATGCCAAGGAGAAAGCAATGTCAACAAAAATGTGGTGTCACAGTCAAGAGAAAAGTGCTCTCGAGGGGAGAGTGGTGTGAAGTGAAATAAAAGTGCAGTGTCAGACAAAGACTAAGAGTGCTTTAAAGTAAAATTGATATCGAGGTGAAAGTGGTGTGAAGGGAAGAGTGATACTGATGTCAAGAATAAAGAAAAAATTGATGAGAAGGTTGCTTCAGAGGAAATTGACGCAAAGAGAAAAGTGCCGCCTAGGGGAGGGTGGTGTCAAACTCAATTGGCAAGTGGTGACATTGACAATGAAAAGTTATGTCAAGGGAAAGTAATGTCAAGAAGAATGTGACATCAAATTGTCAAGGGGATAGTCTGCGGTGTCAGGGGAAAGTGCCGTCAGAATAGAAGTAAAGGAGAAAGCGATATAATTATAAAGGGAAACGGCAAATGTGCTGCTACAGCTAATGGGAAAGTGGTGTCAAGGGAAGCGAGAAAATTGTTGTGAAGGGCGTGTCACTGTCAAGGGGAAAGCAGTGCCAAGGGAAGAGCTGTCAGAGGTAAAATGATATCAAGGAAAATCAAATGTCGAGGGAAAGTGGTATCAAGGGCAGAGTGGTGTCAAGTGGGTACGTGCTATCCAGAGACAAGTGGTTTCAGATTCAAGGGAAGTGATATCAGTTGAGCAACAAGGGCGCGTCGGGATGGCGACTGGTCATTGATCGCATGCTATTGCTAAAGCGAGCTCAGAGTCAGAGCTGCTGATTTTGGCTCTTACTAAATCCATCGCCCTAATTTCATCACGTGACTTATGTTTTTTCGGTTTCCTGACCCTAATCCTAACTCTAACCGACAGGATACTTCCAATCCCTAACCCTGACCCTAATCCCAACCCTTACCCAAACCCTAACCCGAGGGTTTAAAACGCGATTAAGTGGAAAAATGTCTGGTTACGTGACCAAATCAGCTTTTCGCCCATGATTCGCCAGGGAGGCATCTTTACCCTACATCACATGGGGTGATTCGGAATCAGCGCCTAAAAATACGTCGATTCAAGTCTGTTTTACCGAAAAAGAGACAATAAGAATTTTCAAAAAATGAGGGCGATGAATTTAGTACGAGTGGCTGATTTTAACACTTATTACAAATGCTACACAGTATTTAAATTTTAAGCACTATTTATCATTTAAACATTACATACTAATGTACACTTAATTTGGGAATTGAGTTCATTGTCACACAAATAAATATCTATAATTCAGCCTAGCTGCTGATACTGATACTACTGATAGCGATACAGATAAAGAGTATGAGAATGGCCTATATAAGAGAATGGCGATGACACATCTATGTAGAAGTTCTCAATCTCAGTTTTGTAGCAGGTTAACTCGAGATAAGATGTGTCCCAGATGAAACAAGTTTCAACGCCAGTATGAGATGATATTGATAATAATTGAGATGATATTGATAATAATTCTGTCCAAATGGTAATGGATTAAATATGGATTAATAATGGATTTTATACTGTCACTGTCACTTAATGCAACATTGATTATGTTTTTGCGGATTGATGTAAGTATCACTTCATGAATACTAACAGCACACAATTATTGCCACTGCTGCATTGGTCACGTCAGTATGGTCACTTAATGTCACACAGTAGTGCCACGCCCCTCATTATCCACTTCTCATCATTAGCTGTACCGTGGCGAAGTTGAACAGTTGCAATGAAGGTGAGATCTGTCCGGCGCGGCTTCTTGTAAATCGGACACTCGTACAGCTTGGAGTCCACAGGGGGAATCGAGTTCTCCGCAAATATCCGTATGACAGGCAGGGGCGTGGACATCACTTTGGGCGGGGACTCAACTAAACGCGAGTTTCGCCTATCCCACCCGGCCCCGTCCAGGAATAGACCGTGTACGAACACGCCCTCTGGGGGCGGCGCCGAAATATCGTCCTTGGTGTGCTTCGTCATCTCGTTGTTCAACACGACACCATCCAGAGCCCAGCCTTTGTGGGCGCGCGTCACTTCTTGCCTCATGGCCGTCAAGAAACCCTGCAGGGGAGACGTGATTTAGTTGCAATTCCGGAGACTGATATGATAGTGATTGCAAGCGCACAATTTATAGCTTGTGTAATATGTATACTTGCTAACCTGTGGGTTAAAGAATCCTGTCATCCAGAAAACATTTGGTCTCCCATTGAAACACCAAGAATGGAACTGAGCATTCCTCTCAATGAGCTCAGTGAACCAGAAGCCAATGGTACTGCTGTCCCAGGAGATGCGACTCCAAAATGGAGGTACTTTAGCATCGTATATATTGTCGAGAGCCTCCCTCAGCTTCTCACTCATGATAATAGTTCCCTCGATCGCTAACTTCAGATCAGTGAGTGTGGTGCGAACACAGGTGATGACACGCTGCATCCTGTCTATTTCCTGCTTCAGGAATATGTTCATGGAGGAGAGAGCTCCCATCTCGTTAATCTTCTCCTTGACTTGGTGAGGTATGTAGTCCTGGGGTAACTTGGACAGCATATCGTCAGCCATCTTGAACACAATGCTCTCCCTGGTCTCGCCCATGCCCGCACTGCTCTCCTTGGGCTGGATATTCAGGATTGTGTCCAGTATGTCTCGAGCTGTCTTTGCCTGGTAGGTGATGTTTGCGTTAGGGTGGAGGCCGAGAACCTCGGGCGAGTCGACGGGCGGCAACTTCTCGATGAAGTCCAGATGTTGCTGCACAGTTTTGCACTGGGGTATGGTGTAGGGTTTGCCGGCCTCGCTGTTACTCCCACTTGCACAGAAGAATTGGAAACCCGGTACAAACATCTCGTCTCGGAACCATGCCTTGCAGAATGTCTTGAGTAGTCTCTTGTCCATGTCGTCAGTGACTCTGCCACCATACTGAACCTCCCCTATCATGTACCTCACTGTACTCCAGTTGACACCATGTCTAGGATCCATGTCGTCCAGGTGGTTTTGTAGGAACTGGATTGAGGCTGCCAAGTCAGCCTGGTTGAACTCGTAGGGGATATTCCATCCGAGGGGGCCAAACTTGCGACGCTCCTGCACCACAGTATGCAACATGGCCACAGTGTACAACATGGGCCTCCACTGGGGCATGTTCGTGATGTCCAGCTGATCCTGTGTCACCCCATTGTATGTCCTCTTAATACCGGCTTTCACTCCTTGAGGAGGCTCGTTTGTGTACTTGAGTCCGATCTGGAGTAGGTTGATGGGGAACTGTGTGTGTCCCTCTGTGGTTAGCCACAGTCTGAATGTCTCGTGCACAGGACCGGCCGGTTCTGTGATGGTCTGCAACAACTCATCCATGAAGTTGAGGCCCAGGTGGCAGTTTTGGAGGAGAACCCACCCTCCATGAGTCATGGACTGGGTTAGGAGCCGCCGCGCGTGGATCTCCTGACCCTGACCCATTGACACTGGCTTACAATCCACCTTCAATTTCTTAGCCAGGGTGTCAATCTGAGCGCTGGGGTCTGATCCCATACTCAGGAAACAAATGAGTGGGGTTTTGGGGTCACTCTCGCCCCACATGGACTCAAAATTGAGAATCACACCGTCCGCGAACTTCTGTCCCAGAGCATCGACAACAAATGTCCGGGCCTGAGCCAAGGTACGGTCAGGACACCACGACCTCACAAGGAGTAATCTCTTGAATATGTCCAGAGAGTTCTGGTACCCATCAGGGATACTGCCTTCCTCAGGTGCGTCACTATCATACCACAGCTTCCATGCCTTCTCGTTACGCCTGCAGTTATAGTTACCTATAGCAGTCATCGTAAGTGTATCCCACGGGGGGGGGGGGGGGGGGGGGGGNATTCCACGCTACTTACGACACTTGGGAGAGAATCTCAGAAAACTGTGGGATTTTAGACAGCTCGACCAGGTTGAGCCATGTCATGTCTGAGATCCAGTTACTCTTGGGTTTAGGGGGACAAGTTTTGAGGTCCAGGGCAGCACCACCTGACAACGAGGAGACGGTGGTGTTAAGACCAGGCTAGACCACTCACGTGGGTCAGTGACGTGAAATCCACAGCCCCCAGGAACAGTGTGATTAATACTAAGATAAGATGGACGGGAAAAGGCTGCATTTATCAAACTTGGTTACCCAAAATCATAACTATTTACCACTTATCCTGCTACCACTTATCCTTTTAAATCACCAAATTTCACACAATAAAGCCGCCGCGTCAGCAGGTATCAGCGGAATAACAACACTCATCTCTCACCTTTGATGAAGGTCATGAACTCATTGGGTTTAATCCGGTTGCTCTGCAGGCATATCTTGAGGGTGAGGAGGAGGGTGTAGAGGAATTTGTGTTCCTCGTACAGTCCTCGGACCTGATACTTCCATACTTCATACGTAAGGTAGTCTATGATGTTCGTTATACGTTTACCCGTGATGGGCGATTTGTCTGACCTGTCATATGTAGGGATGTGATGTAATAGAGACAATAGAAACAAAAGTAGCAACAACAACAACAACAACAACAACAACAACAACAACAATAACAACATCAACAACAACAGCAACAACAGCAACAACAACAACAACAATCACTCACTTTTCCATGGAATCATCGAACAGAGCGAGGAATTGTCGTATGCTGGTCTGGTACATCACATTGACATAACTCATCTCCACAATTAGGAAGTAGAGTATGCTACCTCGGCACGCCACCGGGCGGAACTCCTCCCGAGCCGAGTTGATCTTCACCTCGGTCTCGGCAGCGGTAACCAGCTTGTGCTTCACCTATAATACCAGGATGGTAACAGTGAAGTGAGACCGATGATGTATCCTGTCATAAGTTGGGGCAGGGCTTGGGAGACATGCAGCATCTTAGTGAGGATAGATAAGATACAAATATAACTGGATTCATAGTGCATCCATTGACAAGCTAATCTGTCGAAAAATGTGAGTTGCTGAAGGTCTTCCAACCCCTGTTCCCCTTTCACTTACCTCTTCTGATGTTATTTTGGTGACATTGAGGACCTCAATGAGGGACTCATCATCAACGAGGGGTCCCTGTATACTCGTGAGTTTGAACAGTAGATTCTCCTCTAGCTCATCCATCTTCCGCTTGTTGGATGTCACATCCTGCGGAAAAGAGAGAGAGAATTGTAAGTGATGACTCTAGAGAGGGAATTATTGGTCAGACACTAGAGAAAAGGTGAAGTTTTCCTAACCTCTATCAAGTTGGTTCGTTCCTTCTCCAGTTCTCCCTTCTCCTTCAAAATGACAATACCGAGGAGTTGATCCTCGAGACCCTTCAACGTGACAGTGAAGTCGATGATGCTAGTTCGGGCCGATATCTCGGGGGTGTAGGCAGGGTTTGCCAGCTTGGTGGTAATGTAGATCCTGAATCCAGCCATGACATCTAGCTCCTTGTCCCCAACTTTCACCTGTGGTAGTATAGTGTCACAGTGTGACGTCTCACTACCACATATCATACAATCCACAAGATTGGAGTGTGTTGCAGCTACATGAGAACAACATATTGTAATAGAAATGGAGTGCATCTAGCGTTTGAAGTGTTATTGAATTCATACCTTCAAGGTCTTGCCACTCTTGATAAAGTTCTTCTCTAGAACATTATCGAGGACAGGGTCTAATTCTTCAGCTAGGGGAGTTGGATATAGCAATGAGACGTCACGTGTGACATAGTCTGACATACAGGAAGTCTCAGAGATAGTCCATACTTACCGACATCCTCGATCATGAGGGGCCGGCCCTGGGACAGGCAGTCCTCCAGGTGAGTTCGGAAATACTTGTTGTTGAGGGAGGTCACCTGGGGATACAAACAGCTTCGTGATTGTCAGGGGATGTTGATCAGCGCAAAGTGCTTTCATATCATAGAAAACACAGTTAAACTCACTTCCTCCATCATAGAAAACACAGTTTATTAAAGACTTCAGCTGTTGATTATCGACTTATGAAAATCATTTATGACAGCTTCATGCATTAAATTGCAATAGGGGAAGTCAGCACCCTTAAACAACAGCAGTTCAAACTATTATCTCTGACGCACTAAGTGTCCACTAAGTGATCAGAACCAGGGCATTTGGTAATAAGGGAGATAATGGGTTCTGGTCTTCATGACTTCTGTAGTATTCACAATATGATAGTCTATTGATGCGGAGATCACTAGACTCTTACTTATAACGTGGTAAATCAGCACGAAAATCAGAAGATTTAGTAGCTGAATTAGCAGCAATTCCATTCATGCAGCTATGTTCTAGCTAATTAGAGCTCTCATTATACAACTTACGCTGAAATCTTTGCTACTTTTTCCTTCGCTCTAAAGTTTTGTCATTTACATAACAAAATTTATGAACTAATACTATTTGAACATGGGTGCGAATGTGTGTGATAAGGGTGTGAAATAACTCTAATTCATCTAGTAGTAAGTTCTTACCGTTAGTATTGCACTTTCACGGTTCTTGATCCAGATCTTGCCCTGACCCTGGGAAATTTCAACTTGTGAGGTGACAGGAGTGAGGAATGCTCACCCAGAACTGACAACCCATCCCAGTAGGTAATTATGCACAGTAAATGATAAACGCTCGCACCTCCTGACAGCGTCACAGCGATAACGATCTAACGACGCAACGACATACTGCAGTTTCTGCTTTTTGACTTCCGCAGATGATCCAGCCTTAATCAACTTGCCCTATTTCTACTTGCTCAATCCTACTTGGATTACTCCCTAGTGGATTACTCCCTACCCTCGCTGGCAAGATTTTGTCCTTAGTAGGGGATTGCAAATCGCGCGGCGCGACGGGAGGAAGTATTGCACGTGTGTTTGTGTGTGTGTGTGTGTGTGCGTGTGTGTGTGTGTGTGTGTGTTACCTGTGGGTCTATGATGAGAGGGTATCTGGTAGCCTTGGTACAGATAATACCATTCTGTATGCTGAGCTCATCACTGGGTAGTCCTTGCAAGTTCCACTCTGATATCTGACAGTATAGTGTTGGTGATGAATCATATTTATAGTGGTACTCATTGAGTAGTGAGTAGTGATGGGTGATTTTTGCTTGGAGATTAGAAAAGCACACTATAATCACACTATAATCAGATCAATCACTCATAATAACCGCGACGTATAATGGAAATGTCAATGAGGAAGCATCTTAGATACCATCTTACCGAAGTCTTATCAGCGAGCATGCTGATTAGGTCTAGGTTAGGGGTGTACGGGATGCTGCGACTCTTGTTCTCACTCTGCCAATTCTTGAGGAGGAGCTGCCGGTATTCCTGGTTGAAGGGACCGCAGTACGAGAGGAATCCTGTCGCCATGAGCACATCGCCTACCAACCTGTGTGTGTGTGTGTGTATGTGTGTGTGTGTGTGTGTGTGTGTGTGTGTGTGTGTGTGT
>CAMPET010000082.1:39205-51264 GCA_946803715.1 Beroe ovata | reverse complement strand
TCTCTATATCAAACTGCACAACATAGCACGGAGCTACGCACTGTAGCATGTCCGGATGGTAGCCAAGTATCCACCACGAAAACAGAAGAACCCGTACTGCTTCAAGAGTAGGGAGCAGCTGGATGATTTTCTCCGACGTAGGGATGTTAACGTGTATGATCTGACACTCGAGGAGCTCAAACTAGAGGTTGTGTGTTTGTGTGTGTGTGTGTGTGTGTGTGTGTGTGTGTGTGTGTGATATTTTAGTGCTTCACCATTGGGGATCTCGTATATGATGGGCAACCATTTTCACTCCATGAGGGCTGGTGAGTGTTCACTCTAATGAATCTAATGAATGAGTCAGTAGTAACGCTTCATTTTCAATAGGTGGCTCCTCATTTTCTGTTCATCATTCATCTCAAAATATGGTAACAAGAGTTAAGATCATTGGTTTACAAGCTATTACAGCAAGAGACAAGTCCGTAGGTATGTATTTCAGGCACGTGCTTAGAGAACAATTTAATAAGAGTCTTTATTCAATCTCTCTCGTTTGATAAGTTATTAATGTCTTGACACACAAGCAGTTATAATCTCTGAGTGCTTTATTAATGGGTTACCAATATAGCTTTCTGTTTTAGCTTTTTAAATCCTCTATCTCATACGACGATCATGAAACCGCGTTCAAATTGAGAGAAATCACGTGGCGCAGCTAGTACCCGCTCACCCCAAGCCTCACCTTTCAATCTGTGCCTTGAATTCCTTGCTCTGTTCTGTCCACCTGACCTTTTCACCACCGAGGCCGTCTATGAGGGTCTTGGCGGCTACCATTCTCCTCTTGCAGGTGGCAGCATCGTTCATCAGATCCTCCTTCTCACGCATCGCATCGTCGTACAACTTCATCACCTGTGGGGGGGTGATGGAGCGTGAATCACTGCTACATCACAGTGGCTACCTCATCCACCTCTCATCAACTGATCCGCCGCCCTATGCCCCCGTTATGGGAAGAATGGAGGCAAAAAGTGGGCGTTGTCGGAGCAGTTAATACCTAACACCCGCTCCATACTTGGGCACTTGAGTACCTTGTCAAGTTCAGCTTGCTTGGCATCCAGCTGTGCCTGTGCCTGGTTCATGGACTCTGTGGCATCCTCCAGCCGGCGCTCCTGGACTGCCAGGTTAGCTTTCAGTGGGAGTACCTCCTTGTTGATACTGTAGTAGGAGGACATGGCTTTAGTCCACGAGCAGAGTCCAGCCACATTGCCACACACCTGCGCATAGTAGGATGAGAGTTACAGTGTTGTCATGACAACTGACACAATGACAGAGTGGTATAGTCAATGGGGAAATATGCTGCTCTGAAGTACCTTCTTAGCAACTTCCAGTGTGTAGTCAGGCATCTCAAAGTAGGGCTGGAGTAACTCCACCACCTCATCATTGATGGTGTCCTTGTTGAAGTTCTGGAGAGACTGCAAGAAGTTGCCACCACTCAACATCTTGAGGGACTGCGACCACGACGGCTTAACACAGGGTCTATCAGGGTCCATCTCCACACTGTCCATGGGCCGGCCCAGGAGCAGGAGGACACAGTCCGATATCCTCATGATGAGATGAGGTGGCTTGGGCAACTTCCTCACCGTGGCTATGTCTGACGGCTTGATAGTCTGAGGGAGGGGGACGTGAGTTGCCATGGTAACATGGTTATTTCATAATATCATGGGAGGGATTACAATGCGAATAGTATGAATATACCAGGAGTGCGTTTTCAGCTTCAATCAGTGCGGGTTTTGCAGCCTCCAACTTCTGCTCAGCTATCGCTTTGTCACTGGAGATACTGTCGAATATAGCCTGAGCTTTGTCCTTTTTCTTCTGAACTTCCTGCTTCGCCACCTCGGCGGCTTCAGCCTGGACTGCCACATCAGCCAGCACCTTCTCTGCTTTCTCGGAGGAGACCGCCAGTTCCTTTTCCTTGCCTACCAACTCCACCGATAGGAGAGCCACAGACTCACTCGCCTCGTTCAACTTGTCCAAACCTGAGGAATGGATTTGGATCAGGCAGGGGGCCAGGCGCGCTACTTGGCCCAAAATCAGTGACATCTACATAATAGATATTATCATGTAGACTGGTCTGTTATTCCAAACACACGAGTGAGAGGTTTTGTGATCATCTCTCTTGACAGATAACAGAATGCCAAATAGTTTTATCTATCTTGACTATATAGCTCGTAGGAAGAAGGTCTAATTTCGACATGTCTAATATAACAGCTCAAAAACCTCCCATATCAGGAGCTATATCATACTCCTACATAGCAACCCCACACGCCATACTGCCTAGTTACCCAGCTTATCATAACTCACATGAGTAACTGCAGCAGGGCTATTATATGGGGATAACCATAACGTGGGAACGTATCCCCTGGTCCAACTGCCCCTGTATATAACCTGGCTCATGGTATATAGAAACTGACCAGTGTTCATCCGCTGAGCCATGTCGTTCTTCTGCTTGCACTTCTCCGTGTATATCTCCTTGTAGTTTGCGATAAATGACAGGTAACTCTTGGGAGTCACGTGGGTAGACCGGCGGAATCTCTCGAAGTAGTTGACACACGCCTCTGCCACTCCGTCGTGAATGTATCCCATGGAGTAGACGATCTGCTCCTTGGTTTCCTCAGCACACAGCATCTCGAAATTAGCTAGGAAGTGCTTTGCAACGGCTATCAGGGCGTCTTTCGGCCACCTCGCAAACCAGTCCATGGTGCATCCTGATATCAAGCCTGGGAACTTGAGCGCTCGATTCCTAAACTTTTCACCAACCTGGATAAAACCAGCAGTTAAGACTGGGAATATTATGTGATTTCACCAACTGATATCAATAATGCTGAATGGTTCTAAAAGGATGAAGTTTGACAAGAATCATGACCATAACTCATGGATCATGATGCCGGCCATGAGTACGCACGGGTGAGAAGCAGAGTACGATGTGGAGGTTGTTCCGAGCCCGAGATAGGAAGTACTCGTACAGGTTCTCCGGGGTGGGAGGGTGTCGGGGTGACTCCTTCTTCATCACCGGGATCAGCTCCTGCAGGATCTCGTCCATCTCGTCGCGGGGGAAGAGATTCGACACCTGCGCGAGGAGGGGATAGCTGGGTGACATAGTGATTCGCTCAACGTTTGGAGCCTATCAAACCCTATTTAGAACTATAGGTGATAGTTGATTCCACTACGGCCACAATCTACCAGTTCCAAAGCTCTATTGAGTGGCTTGGAGATGCAAAAATCAAAGGAAATATGTAACTAAGATGGCAGACAAGGTGTCACATGATTGACAGTTTACCTCGCCACAAGAGAGAATGTTGTTGAGATACTCCAGGAATCCCTCCTCCTTGATATCGTTATCAGTGAAGATGAAACTCATGGGCACGCCCTGGAGCCCAGTGTTCCTGTACAGGATCTTCAGGTCGTCCATCAGGTTACTGTTGTTATACGACCTGGTCAGTGTGATCTGGAATGTCCTGAACCCGGCAATGAATGAGGCCAGCTTTGTGAGGGACTGTTTGCCCGAGCCCCCCACACCGACGAGCAGGGCGTTGCCCCGTGGCGTCTGTAGAATGCGGGATATCTTCACGAGGTGGGTCATGGCGTCGTTGAAAAACACGAGGTCGAGGGGTGCACCTCGCACACTCTCGTTATACTGCTCCATGAAGCCGATCAATCGCTGCCCCAGTTGAGAGAAGGAGCTTATCGCCTCGTAGATAGACGGAGCATCAAAATCAGCGTCCTCGGGCTCATCCCCCGTCACGTCAGGAGCATCTCTCAGGAAACTGACAAACCACTCGTCCTGTGAGACATGGGCCACGTACTCGGAGCCCAGGTCCTCTTCCACCAGGTTCTGAACCATCCTCTTAAACCAGACCAGATCCTCAGGGTTTGTGAACCGGTCAGCAATGACCCTGGTACCCTCGTGTAGCCACAACTTGAGTATGGTGGCTTCACTACACGCCACCTCGGGGATGCACTTCAACATGCCCTCCCATATCCTGCTCAGATCTCGCAGATTGAAGATGTAGTGGAACTTGGCAGGCGTAGGTAGCATCTTTGTCTTGGTGTTCTGCCAGAGACGACGTGTGAGCGGGACCACTCGCTCCACAAACTTTACCACTTCCTCGTTAAAACCTCGCTCAGAACAGTAGTAGCCACACCCTATCGTCTTGAAAATCTTGTCCATGCTCGCGTTGGACGGGAGACAGCAGTTGAAGATGCTGAAGTGTCTCTTGAGACGTTGTGGAATGTCATTCCGACCGCCTCCTGGCTGTATCATGGCTGCCATGAAGAACATGTCCGTGATCGTGGTAAAGTCACCAATCTTCTCTAGACTGTAGAATCCTGGGAGAGTGAAGTTTGTGTGATTGTCATGGTAAATTGGGTGTGTATTATTAGAGTAAGGGTGAAGGAATCTATTATAATAGGGGATGTTATAGGGTTGATATTAGAGCACCCAGCAGGGGGAGCAAGCTACTAAATCATCCTATTTGTCTATTTAATGATCTTTCAAATGATTTCCCAGTGCAAATGTTCAATTTGGCTAATACGCAGCCCTCTAGTAAATCAGCGAAATACCACATGCGAGAACTATAATATGTTTCCGTTTCCATATTTCAATTTAATGTCACTATGCGGCTAATTGGATCCAAGTCAAATTTCGTTTATCGCCCTGCAAGTGCACATAAATTTTTGAAATAATCTAAGATTTTGTTCCGGTTGCAGCGATTGTTATTTAAAGTCCATCCAGTTCCCTCATTGTGTTATAAATAAGATTATGGAAAAGTCTTGCTCGAATCTAGAACTGCTCTCCAGCCTTGACATCAGTTCTCAATTCGACATAATAAATTTAAAATAGATCACGAAGATGTCGTTTTGATATCCGACAATTTGCCATCAAGTCGACGTTTCATCAAAATTCAAATTTCTATCGAATATATAGTGACGCAGATGATAGAATTCTGCGTTTAATCTATCACCGAATTATTATGAAAATTAGCTTTGCCTTGGTTGATTTAATAATACTGACACCCTCATCAGACACATGATGGCATTACCGTTCATTTCCATGAGTTGACGGACAATCTCATTGGTAATCTGGTCCCCCCATTCGTTGATAACCGGCATGTTGATGTCATCGATAAACACTGTCATCTTCTTCCCGGCTGGCGGACCATACGTGTTGCCCATGCGTTTGTCAACAAATGCCTCGACCGTCCGCTGGGGACATTTGTGTCAAGATCATGTCAAGGTCACGTGATCGACAAAGCATCATAATATTGTGACAAAATGATTGTGTGTGTGCAGTTCGTTCTTGCAGTTTTGCAACCAAGCCTATTTGTCTCTTGGTAGCTTTGTAAGAGGATACACACATACAAACACAGCACAGACACAGGTACACACACACACACACACACACACACATACACATACACACACACACAAACACAATGTACCTGGAAGAGGTAGGGCGTGGTAGCGGAGGAGAAGTTGAATGATTTGAACAGTTTCAGTTCAGGTGCGTCCTTCACCACTTTCCCTCCGAAGGACTTGAGGATGACAGTTTTGGCAGTTCCCTGCTCCCCGATAAGCAACACAGCCTTGTTCTGCTTGTGAATAGTCTCGATGAGGAAGCTCATCCGGACGTTGTCCACATTGGGGACGAGAATGGACGAGTATTCCGGACAGTGATCGGTCGGGTACTCGTACTTCTCTACCCGGTCCAACCAGTGCTGCCATTCTCCTGAGTACGTTGTACACAGTTATTCATATGCTACTGCTCGATTCCAGAGTCAATAGAATCCAGATCGAGATTCTTCATTGGCGTGACTATAAACGCCTCCAATCCACTCCTACTTAATAAGGTATGTTTTCATGGCATTGCCATTTATGACATTAGAGAAATGGCCTCATGACATTCGTATTATAAAAACTATCTCCGACGAACCCGTTCTTTCATGACCAAATTTTATATTTCCTCACAATGTTCATCATGATATTGATGTTGCCTCAAATTTAGCAACCAGGAAGAGCGTGGGCCGGTAATTCTTGATTTGATGAGATGTTATGACGCGCATCTATAATTCAAATCCAATCTGAGATGACCCTTACGACACGCAGGCGTACAACGTCGTGTGTGTTTGTGTCGATTATTAAAATCCACGGACGGATTTAGATTCAATACATTGACTTGTTGCTCTTTATTATTCCAAGACCATTCAATGTGATATAATATAGGTACCCGTGGGATCAAAAGGCAGCTTTTTAATTGTATGTTGCGCACTACGTCAACGTGCGCGTCACAACAACGTGCGCACGCCGCACGCGCTTTCTAATTTTAAACGCGTGATTGACTATGATAATTGCTGATGCTGATGGTATTCGAACTGTCGCCGCAGTACCCGTGTATTAAGCCCCGCACACACCCCATGTAAGGTGAAGTGTGCTCGATAAATTCAGCTCAGCGTGTTCAATACGTCAATATATTTGTCAACTTATCAGCGCTTTCTGACAGATGATAATGCTATATATTACTCTATTCACAGCGATGGATTGGGAACTATTGGGAACATATCGATAATTGCTGAAAATCGGTTCACGCGCTATTCGCTACAGCAGTTTATATGCGATTTAAAGAAGCTCATTTGAATGCATACGAGGGACTTAAATCTCTGCCAATGTTTGTTGTTCATTATAATCCACATACCTTTATCGTCTACCACGAATTCGAAGATGGTTGACCCCTCGGGGTACTTGTTGAAAGGGGGGAGGTCGACAGTGCATCTATCGACCATGAATTCCTGCATTCGTACTCTGTCCTCCAACTCGAGTAGAGCCCCAAGCGACCACATGATGGAAAACACGTAGAGACGGCCAAGGTGTTCTGCACTGAGTACTGCTATCTCTTCACGGCCCGAGTTGGGGTCTTGTTTGACGGGGATGAGACCCTCCAGCAGGTCGCATGCCTGTGGGGGGGGGAGGGGGTTAGATGCTGGGCACGCTGCGTGAGCCCGCCTTGACAACCCGTGAATGGTACTTTCCCCGACTATATAGCTAGTACCCACGCAGACACCCAGACAGTGACATAAAGGCACAGCTCGTAGTTACACGGCGTTAAACAATGGTCTTGAACCATAAACAATCATTGGTCAACGTATTTTACTTTGTCGATACTTAAAATAGGGGTGGTTGTCCGTGTTAAAGAAATTGGTTTGACAAAAATAGAATTCCGCCATTTGTGTCAAAGTATTTCCCCTGAAAGATCCGGTCATAATTTCTACTAAAATGTGGAGAAATCTTTATTCATGCTTAATGGATATTGACTCAATTATTGTCTGTCCTATGAAAAAGCGGTCATTTCTCGATGGTAACTTTGCAACACCGACTGTTTTTCTCACCACAAAGGCGATTGAAGGTATTCCGCGAATATGGGTATGAACTTTTCGACCGAAACGACGATAATTTGACATTTTCATGTGAATTGTGACACACAAACACACACAGACACAGACACATACACACAGACATACACACACACAAACACACAGTTGCTTTACCTGTCGGATGTAGTTACACTCAAGTGTCTCCATTTTCGGATTGAGACTCTGCCACACGTAGGTGTAGACAGAGTTGAAGCTTGCCTCGAATAGAGACATGAAGACATTCCTCTCCGTGGGAGGTCTGTGATTCAGCCAGCCCTGGATATTACGTATCTATTAGAATATGCTAGTACTTATCAGGGGGTGGCAATAATTGGATGAAATTCCCGATTTGGGCTTGGTGGCGTCATCTTGAACGAAATGTCTCTCTAATAACTCAAAGATATTCCAAAACATTCCCTCGACACGATGCTATTTTCACATCGATGACTTGTTGATTTTGAAACCGGTTTTGAAATCACCTCATCACTCCATGAAATTATGCAGATAGACCACACCACTATAATTTCCCATGTTGAAACCCTCTCACATATTCTCAGCTAACCTGTAGAATAGGTTTCCAGTCGAGAGCACTGCTACTCATGTAGACCATGCCATTCCGAGATACAGTGGCGGGGGAAGCGTTGTCGATGTTGTGCGGCTCAAACACAATCTTGCAGTTGGGTGCCATGGGTATTCTGTCACCGTTCGCCAGAGTTAGTGTCTTGTTATCGTCCAGAACGGAGTTGAGGTTCTCTATCCAGAGAGCGTCCACTGGGCCGTCCAATACCAACCATATGTTCTCTCCTAGGGTTACTCTCGTGTGTAAACTGTACAAACGCGTGTAAATTGAGTAATACATGCTCGTATTGCGCCAGTATTACCACGGATGACGGATGTGAATACATTCTCACTCACTTCATTACATATTTTACAACCACACCCACCTTTCTTAGTTTTGAGGGTTTTTCTCCACAGTGTGGAAAAGATGCCATCAGTCCAATCATTGGTTGCTACATCAAGTCTACCGAACATTTGCGGTGAGGTAATGGCTTTGGGGTTCATTCTCATTTCCTTGGTTGGGCTGCCGCACATGCTCATTGCCTTCATCAGGATATGGATACAGACAGTCTTGCCGGCGCCAGACGGCCCGAGCGCCATCATGCCGTGTCGCACGCGCTGAGTCTCGAACAGTTGGATAAGTTTCAGTACCCAGGGCTGGTGGTAGATGAGCTTCTCTTCTGTACACTGCACATTGATAGCTTCCTCAAGAGCTGGATATCCTGGGGTGAGGGTAAAGGTGAACTGGGTGGTAAATGGGTTCTGTCAAACTGAGAAAAGTTCGCTAGTAAAGAACGGTAGTAGAGGTTTTGTCGGGTGATCGTGACGGGTTGGGGCATATTCAATAGAAAGAGTCAAATTCACTAGAGAATGACAGATTGCTATCATACCGGCAGTGTCGAGTACAATTGCTGGGAAGAGATCCGAGATAAGGGACAGGAAGAGAGGTTCGTCCTCGTCCACTAGCTTCGACAGGTTCATGTCTCGGAGCACTCTCATTACTGAACAAGGTGTCAAGGTGAAAGTCATGATGGTGGTGGTGTCAAGGTGAACATGGGGGTCTGATCTGATTAGTCAATTAAGTGAATAAGTCCCATATGGTACTGCCATAGTATAGCTGGTGTAGAAGCAAAGTGTCAGGTGGTGTCAAGGTTGACCGTTGATATAGTGCCAGGTTCGGTACAAATAAATACCGTCTCACCTATTTTGCTCTCCGGGTCCGATGCGTTGTCTCGTTTGTTTTGCCCTAGAGTCCTCAGCACCGAGAGAATGTTCCTCAGCCCAAAGTCATAGTGCACCTGAACAAGATTTAGGGGGCGTGTCAAGCACAGACACACACCATGGGTCAAGCACACACACACACACCATGTGTCAATCACACCAAGTGTCAAGCACACGCACACCATGCGTCAAGCACACGCACACCATGCGTCAATCATTTCCCTTCACATGCATTTGGTATGAGAGGAACTTCGCTCCACAGAGTGTGGCAGCTCCAATTATTCTAACGCGTGGAATAAAGGCACCGTTTATATGTGTGTATGTTTGTGAGTGTCAATAACGTCTCGATATATCCCTGTCAAGATTATAGTGTCTCGCTCAGAGCTTTCTTTAACGCAATGGAATAACAGTTTGTGACGCATTAGATTAAATAAAATCTTGTGGTATTTAGGTATATTCTAATGTCCAAATTCTCATGCGTTCCAAATTTTCGCTCTATGAAATGAATATGTTTTCGTTTCTCAGATTAAACATAAAACTGAGCTATTTATGCGCTTTAATTCTTCATGATCTTCGTAAACCTCCGTTGGCTGAAGCTGCGATGTTTCATAACTATTGAAAATGAGTCGTCATGAAATGAAGAATATCCTGTCCATACCCTCATAATAATATGTAACATGTGGACGGGCTCATCATTTGATCAACGGAGTTGTTTTCACCTCTTGTACCATAGCACCAGCCTGTCAGCCACATCTCAAAACCGCGCAGCGGGATTAATTGCGTTATTCCGGATGAAAAGCCAGCCACACACACAATATGCTGATCACTATATTCTTCTTTTGTGGTCACCGGTTTCTGGTCTCAGTAGGATCTGAAACCCTTTCACCGGGTCCCCAGGGCCAACACCTAGTCAACCCCAAAAACTCACTATGTGTATGTTCGTATGTGTGTGGGTCACACGTGAATGATAGCCTTTTTGTGGAACACACAAAAACACACCATTGAGTCGCTAGGCGTGTGTGTGTGTGTGTGTGTGTGCGTGTGTGTGTGTGACTGTCGTATAGGCATTTGCCTGGGCGTGTGTTATTGTCGAATTGCTCCAGTTATATAACACCGCGCTGTTTGTAAAAGACTATTATTGCTGATAAACGGTTTACAACTTAACAGATAATTGAAAGTTCAAATCAAGTAAGACGTGCGACAGTCTATCCGTTTTGTAGAGCTCAAGAAAGGTGATTGTATTGTAGTGCTCATTCAACAGTCAACACTGCCAGTACTGATTAACTGCTTTGCAGTGAGTTATATATAATTAGAATCACAAAATCACCCAATTAAACAATATATCACCTGTTTGGTAAGCTGTTCCTCGCAGAGCTTGTAGAGGGTGTAAAACTTGCTGGCCAAAGCCAAGTTCTCACCAAACCCACAACTAGCTAACTTCACCCTGTGGGAAGAAGTAGTAGCTAGTGGTAGTTGCTAGTGGTAGTTGCTATAATACGACATACGCGTCAAGCTGTCTCACTTCAATTTATGTTAAAACAGAGGGAATTTTCCGTAATTTCGTATATTTTCGGTGGTGTCAAAATTTGTTGTTCAACTTTGGCGACTCCCGCCTTTATATTATCCGGTTTGTTTTGGGCATTGCTATATCCTCTGTTCGCAATACTGAATACGCCAATTCAGTAGGCGATAGATACGTTTGTGAGGATAGACATAATAGGTCTATGCAAGAATAAATGAATTTGAAACGTAAATCGCTCTAAGTGTGTGATCAGATAGCGTTTCAGTGCACACTGGGTCGGGGCGATCACACACAATTTGCTCTGCTTTCTTGACATATTATACACGACAAGATCATATAAAGAACTGGGGAGATTATCTGCATGTCCCCACTCTAGCGATCACTATATTAAGCAACGGTCATGATATCGGATGAACCGTTGTAACGCCTCCAGCTGTTAAAGCTACTTTCTCATAGAAACTATTTGTCATGAGAATCGATCACTCCCTGACAAACTGAAAGTTCGGTTTACGATTGTCGGTTGTCGAACTCGACTCTCGAGTGCATTTAGCTTCAAATGACGAATAACCGCCAAATATTGATGAGTGAGAGCTAAAGATTCACACGACTCCCACACGTAACTCATAGCTCGTCAACTGCCTTTAAACTAGGACACTGCACGCAAATTCAGATGATTTCACCTTCTAAGGTATAGTTTCACTGAGACTGGTGAATCTTTGAACCTCCGTAACTATAAAATATGGGTGTGCCGTGTTATATTTGATAGATGAGCAGGTTCTGTCAAAGACTGCAATTTTATTGGGAAACATAATTGGAGACCCTCTAGATTATGATAACTGTTACAATACATGTCAATGATCAACTCATATGATCGTACCGCGTGTGGCGACATGTTTCATTGATAGATCTCCGCTATTGTCACGTCTTGACAATCTCCTGATTGACATTTCTTATGATGTCCTCTCAATTAGCTGTGCCGAGGAACTGACATTTGCTACTGCGACCATTCCCTTCACTTACAAATCTCGTGGCCCTCCTCCAAACAGCACGTGGTCATTCCAAGTTACTATGGCTCTCCTGTTGCTATGATCGAGTTGCTCTAGAAACCTCATCAGGTTGATTAAGTGACTATACCTGATAATAATCTGTCTGTCGGGCACCATCATGGCCACAGTCCTGAACAGCATTTTCAGGTTTTCTGGTAGCTCCTGTCGGCCAGCGTAACCCGGATTCTGTGGGTGTGTTGTTGTGAGGCTACAGCTTGTCATGGTGGGGGACATTGGTGTGTGTGTGTGTGTGTGTGTGTGTGTGATAGATTGGATGTT
>CAMPET010000082.1:8505-35328 GCA_946803715.1 Beroe ovata | reverse complement strand
GGGGGAGGGGGTGAGAGGAGGGGGGGGGTTAAAGTGGTGGTTATAGGGGGGAGAGTGGTAACAAGGAGGTGAGATTGTGGTGTGAGTGGTGAAATAAGGGTGGGATCAGCTTATAACCATTAACTAAGAGGTATATCATTGTGTGTTGTATAACAATATATTGATAGGTGGTATACTAACTTTTGGTAGCTGTTTGGCAATATCACCGCCCACAAACACCGCCTCCAGGTATATCCACAGGTTCTGCACTGACATCCAACTCTCTATGATATCAGTGGTGGACGAGAGCTCTGTGACCCACTTGTGTATCGACCTCTTGAAGGGAGCATTATATCTGGGCAGAGGGGAGGGGGAGTTAATGATAATAAGGATGACAAATCTTGGATATCTGCCAAATTCTCGTCTAGAAAGTCTCATAGAGCGTCTCCAAAGACATGCTCTATGTTATGAAGATCATAACTATATAGCTCCCAAGGATAGCACTGACCTGTTACTCATGAGGGAACCGAGTATCATGAGACTGTCCTCCATCTTGGATACTATGTCAGATACTTGCTGACCCTTCAGCAGGAGTTCACCTCGGTTCTGCGATATGGAAGAGGATACATGTAGCATTGTTGGATTTCGAATCAGTGATAACTATTGATAGATATTAATTGTATGTGTATCACGAGGTACTGTGAAGTTGATATAACCTACAGCAACTATAACAAGGTAACTGTATAAGGCCTATTGAGGTGCGAAGGACACATACAATAGTCGAACTAATATCATTATCCCCCACCAAATCTCACAATGGCTCATAGGCCTACAATATAGGTGTCATGTTGAGATGAGCCATCCCTGTCTGTACACACGCGTGTATCAATAGTCACATGAACCACTTGGATTATGCTACAATCTAGATTTAAGACTTCATACTTCAACTCTCGATTATGTTATAGCTTGCTAGGTTTTCACTTAATTAGGTATCCCAGTGCAAATCATGTGTACCTGATCGCAAACCTTGCAATATAGCGAGACTGATACTCCTGATAACAAACGCATACCTTGAACTGAGAGAAGGTCAGCTCCTCATGGTTCCACTCATTGATTACTTGTTTTAGCTTCGCCTCGATATCTTTCTCCTTCACAGCAGAAATGCAAATATCCTGAATGATACATTAAAATAAATGAACGTATTGGTATCCGATCATTTAGTAAGATCATTTGTAATTCATGATTTCACTTTATCTTAGCAATGGAGACTGTTTCTTCCACAGTGTACCAAGTTACACCTGATCCATCTGTCCAGAAGGTAAGAACCTGACATTTACCCAACAATGTTAACCATAGACTGAGTCATCGCTATAAGCACTGCGATTATTCTAGGGGGGTTGATAGTGTAGTGAATCACTACCTTGTGGAGTTTGGACATTGCTATATAACACTGTGCTTCTTTATCAGGAGCAATTCTCAAGCATGACTCAATCCATGACAATTTCAGGGATTAGAAGGACTGTACATAGCATCCATGACAGTTTTGACAGTCGGGGGCAATGGTCTGATCATATTCCTGGGAATTGCTAATCACAGCATACTGTCCAACGTGTCGACACTGCTCATATTCGTGCTCTGCATGGCCCACTTCATACAGGGTGTAGGTGAGTAACTCACACCACCGCCTGGTGACTCACCAGGTGGTGTGCAGGTGTCACAGATCATCTCTAGATATTCATCTCTATGTAGATATACTTATTTCCAAGACTGTGATCAACACCTGCTCCTGAACTACAGGGGACTTAACCCCTTTATAATAAGCCCTGGTCATTACTATTGACATATTCCCAGGGAACATGGTGTGGGTGACCATATCCCTCATTACGGGGGTATGGATAGGTGGCAGTGACGGTTACTGGTGTAGGTTCTCTGCCGCCTTCCCCAACTACATGGTCCATGTGGCTTACCTCCTCCTAGCCCTTATCTCCATTGAGTGCTGCTACGCCATCTCCAGACCATTCAAATACCGCATCTACATGTCCTTCAAAAAGTGAGTGGTTTGCACTTTGCTTGAGAATCCTATTCTGTTTCATAGGACACTTTATTAGCTTTGATGCCTTAAAGAGTCAAATCATACCTCTGTTCACCACACTTCACTTGACATTTAATTCACTTATTATAAAGAGGGAGCTTGCACCACCACCTTCCATCCCCCACTCTGTTTTATAATTAGAAACAGTTTCGCAGTACAACATTTACTCCTTTCAGCGTTTCCATTGGGTTAGTGTGCTGTATCCTCCTACCCATTCCCGTGAACTCGGTTATCTTCACCGAACTCGGAGTCTATTTTGTGCCGAATCATGGACAATGCCACCAGGCATGGGATAATACCGATCAGAGCCACAAGGTACTTTATTAATAATGCCCCCACCTGACACCACATATGAGAGAGGTGTGCGCCGGCATGAATATAATATCAAGCTGTTTGAAGTAAATTAACAGTTTCCTGTCAAATTATAATTTGATCGATGAAAGGGTGAGAAAATCTCTACTCGCTATATCGTGGTGGACAATTTGACAGAGAACTGTAACTTGCAGAAACACGCAAAATTTTAATAAACTAGCAACATTTCAATAAACGAACAGGTTTATTTTCAAATGTTCATTCCTCGTATGCAGGACCCCCTGCTAATGAACTCTGATCATTTCTGCCCCTCAGATTTACATGCTCATGATGTTCATCCCATTTGCCATCATACCCATGTTGGTCATGGTGATATCCTACACCCTCATTTTCAACGCTGTTTCTGCGAGGAAAAGCGTAGTCTGCCCCTCAAACATCAACAACAATCAACTCAAAGCTGAGCTCAGAAAGTAAGCACTCCTATAGGAACTTCACTTTCCCCACTTCACTTTGCCCACTGTCTTTCCCTTACCATCGTTAATTATGGCACACAAGATTCATGCTGTATAGTATGTGATTCATTGGGTCAAGTCGTGTTCCTATAACAAGCTTGCCTCCACCAACAGGGAATTCAATGTGAGTTGGAAGATAGCCAAGATGGCCCTGATCATGATATCATGTTTCGTGGTAACATGGCTACCCAACTTCATCCTCTCCATGCTATGGATGTTCAAGCCAAGTGCAGTCCAGGTAAGAGTATCTCCATTCACCTGGGGATATGCCATAACGGCATTGAACCTCTCATTCGCCTAGAACCACTGACTCATTTAATGATCATCTGTTTTCCCAGGACATCCCTATGTGGCTGGTTAGTGCCTCATCATGGCTCTATTACTTCTCCCCAGCTATCGACCCTGTCATCTATACTCTCCGAAATCAATCACTCAGGTATACTTCTACAGCTAGTCTTATATACTGCTGCTGGGTATTATTCTCCCACCGTATAATCGCACTTCCATTATTATGTAGTCTGTGACAGACTACATAATAATGAGTACCGCTTGAATAAGAGTACCACTTGAATTTATCTGATTTGACAGACTGTCTGTCAAATCAGATAAATTCAAGCGGTACTTTTAGCGCAGCTGAAATTTGAAGTGAATTGTCAAGAGACGCGAATATCTAGATGAAATATTGGGGGCATATCATAATTTCACCAATTTCTCTTGACATGCTCGCGCTCCCCATTAAATTGGAGTTGATACCCATTTCCTACACACGGCGAGTGTGTTGACATGGCATCACTATTGGAAATTCTGTTTATGCCTTATAGAGACTAGAATAGTGGGATAGGGTTATGAATTTTTAACGTCGTTCATAATTGAGAATAATTATGAACGGCAGCACTTGTCAAACTGTCAAATCTATCCCAACTCACTAGGGAAAGATGAATCTCTCACTATCATCCTACAGAATTACAGATTTAGTGGGTATATATAGCTGTATCAACTGAATAATCTCCACTCACCCCAGGTATAGCATCAAGCGGCGCATCATACAGCCATGTTACGACCTGCTCAACATATCAAAGCACGTGTGTAACAGCTCAATCAGTGAAACTACACGTGTAACCTCGTATCGGGCCTCGTTTAGAGCGAGCTACGCGGGTAATGGCCGGGTCAACTCCCTCAATGACAACACTCTGTTCCGGGCACGGGTCAACAGGACTAACAGTTGCACTGTCAGTAGAAGTCCACATCCGCTCAGCAAAGCTGGCAAGTCGCCGAGAAGTGACGAAAACAGGAGGTTTAGTGTGCCTCGGACTTTCTATAACTACACCAATCAGACTTCTGTTCTGTAGTTCATATATTTGACGGAATGTAAACTGCTGATTCTAGAAGCCGGATATTTCAGATTCATGCTTGCTTTATTGTATTTTGTAGCTCAAAAAACAAACAATCAGCCCTATGAAAAAAGTATAGGCGAGCGACTAGTGATTTAAGTTGCAATCTTTTAATCGAGGATGATTTTTGAGGAACAGTGACCCATAACGTCAGTCCCTTATCAATAAATTGGCATATTAATAAGACACTATTTCGAAAATATTTTGATGGACTAAGTTGATACTTTTCTGAATGCAGTGTGCATCATAGCGACATAGCAATCATGACTCGTGCACAGAGAATATTGAGGTAAAATAGTCCCTAAGTATTTAGTGCTGCAGGCTGCTACCAGGATACATCAGATGGTTCAGCTACCGTGTTTGATATACTCGAGATTTAGCCGTTATTTCGAGATTAACTGTTTCTAGCTGTTCTATGGCTAGACTGTACAATATAATAATAATCAATTGAGCTGTAAAATAGTGTATTCTTTGTGACTGAAATCTGGCAATCCATAGAGAATTCTCATTCAATCTGAACACCGGATATCCTATAGTTCATCCTCTATAAGAAACTCATAGCAGAATTGGTCACACTTTGCCCCCTCTCTCTCACTAACCTCAATGTCCTCCTTGAACTGAAGCAGGGGTGCCTCCATGATGTTCCGTAGCATGAAACTCTCGGACTCAAAGTCAAATGTGTGTCCTGTGAGGGTTGAGATACGCTCCCAGTGCCGAGCTTTCAGTGCTTTGTTTGTCATGAGTTCCAATAGCGGGCATGTCTCATTGAAATCGTCAATCTTCTTTTTCAGCGCATTGTATGCCGGCCAGTCTTTTAGAGCTCGGGGCAGCTTCCGACACCTGAAAACGAAAATCAGTTATTTTGGACTTTGGGACACCAAGGATCACCCAAATACTGAGGAATCTCGTCAGTAATCACGGCGGAGAAAGTAAATTTAGTAACAAGTAAGAAACCACCCTCGCACCTGTTTTGAAAGTCTGTGAGTTCGTCGTTTATCTTCTCAATGTCGATATCCAACCAGAGAATATCGTAGTAACCGTTGACGGTCTGTATTACAGTGTTGTAAAGTGTATACAGCTTCTGCAGCAGATTGAGTTCCTTCTTGATCTTCCCTGGGATTCGAGCAAGGTACAGGGTAGCAAAAATAAGAAACTTCTATTGGATTTTAAGACTTAAGTGTTGGATGTGTCGGCAACGAAATATGGTGTTATTAATGTGCCAACTAAGATTGGTGTTAATAATGTCAAATATTTTAAATCATAGGTACCTAATATTGGGTACTCTTTGACAGTCAAACCAAACAGCGTTTCCCCGCTACTGTAAGTATCATACTTCCTCCACAGATCATCGAATGTTGATTGGAATATGGTCAGTCTGACGCTAGCCTCCTCTGGAGAGAGGCCCGTTACCATGGGACCGTTAGCATCGTAATCCTTTGCAAAGTTATCCACTTCTGTCCGGAATGTTGACACATTCTCGAGGAGCGTTCTCTTGAACTTGGGTTGTATTTCCACAAGGTGGCTCTGGACCTGGCTACCTTGACTGAGCACCTTCTCCCATGCATACCGCAGAGTATCCACTATCTCAGCTTCCTCCTTCAGGAGGGGCAATTCGTACTTGTTCAACATTGCATATGAATCCTGGGGGCAGAATGCACACAATGCAGAGATTTTTGCAGTACCTACAGGAAATTCAATCGATACTTCCAAAAATCAGTACTTCCATAAAGTAGTAGGTACCCCTAACCTCGATTGGTCCAATGACCATGTCAATCTCTATTTCCTTGGTCCTGATCTTTCCCAAGGCTGCCATGCTGTCCCTTACATCGTCCAGATCATTGATAGGTCTCCCGAGCTTCTTACTCAACTCCTCTGAGAAAGGTGCAATCATTCAGTTGCAAGCATGATCAACAATTTACGATTTTTAGTAATCATATTACCACGGGTTCGTCATTTTCATCCTGTTGTCTCTTACCAACAAGTTCAAATATTTCTTTCATTCTGTTCTTGTACTTCCTATTAGCCAAACTCCCATACAAAAGTTTCCAGCCCTTCGCTTCTGCTATCAATGAGTCCTTCAAGTTTGCTGAGAAATAACGAGTAAGTACTGGTGTAATTAGTTAATGAGGATTGATTTGGCTACCCCATGTCACAGCTTCTGACCCGAAATCAGTTACCAGGTAACGCATATTCTGAACTACAAACCTGACTCCAGAGCAATTGCCCCCACTGGAATAGTTTCAGCAATCTCCGCAATTCCATCAATCTCCTTCTCATACAATAGGATCATGCTCTCAAAGTCTCCCAGGGTAGGATCCTCAGCCAGGAACTCATGCTCAACCTTCTCTTGGTCAGTGTCCCACAGGGCATGGTATGGCTGCAGAAAATTCGATAGTGATTAGTGAAAGCATTCCAATCAGAAAGCAACCCCAATGGAGCACCATTATGAATTATACAATTGAGTACCTTAAACTGCTCGAGTGCTTTGCTGATTTCTGATTTAGTTGCATTTATTGCTGTGCTGAGGAGACTAGCCATCTTGGAGATGTCTTTGTTCTCACTAATACTCTTGAAGTACGTTCTGACAAATAGGAAATTGGTGTCCTATTTTCCCATCAATCACTGGATGCTATACACTTAAAAAAGTTTCTCTTCAACTTATCGTGAAGTTACCTGACACTATCGTTGGTGAGAGCTTTAGATGTTGAAGCAGGGTTCACCACAGTTATTCTGGGTGACTTTGTTTCAGGCGGCGGGTTGACAGGGACCGGATCAGGTGGTTCCTGGTCTCCCTGACCCCACTGCATGATGCACTTGCTCACATTGAGGATGAGTCTGATACTGGTGTTGAGACCCTGTTGGATCTCATCCAGTCCGGGCATCATCACTATGTTAGGGATGGACAGGATGATGTCTGCTTTGAACAGCGGGGTCTCTGACTTCCTGCTTCCCTGAGATGATAATGAGAGTGTCAGTTAACATATCTAACATGGTTTCCTTCTAAATTTTCAGTAGGACTGATGTTAGATTGTTTCAGTGATCTAACCTGGGCCGGGGTAAACTCATACATCTGTAAACTCGACACCTGGACTCTCTTCTTCAGGGTTTCCAAAGTACTTCTCGTTGCTCGTAACACTGACTCCAGGTTACGATGTTGGAATGAATTCCTCAGCTCCTTCGCCTCTTCCTCGAGGCTCTCCCTTAGGAGCCTCTTCCGCAGGCGGCTCCGTGCTCCCGGTCGCTGGTCTTCCTCCGAGTCGAGACTACGCAGCCTGCAGTGGGGTAAAAGTATTGTAGGAGAATGATGACAGAATCACAAAAAGACAGGTACCTAGTTAAAGCAAGGTACAAACCCTCTGGCTGAGTGGCGGCTAGGTCGTCCACTTTTGGCTGTGGTTGGGGGTGTGGGTGTCCTGGAGCTGGACGGTCTGGTCTCTTCATCCTGCATATTCTCTTCATTTAACTGCTTGGTTTGCTTTAATAAAACACACTCACAAGTTAAAGGTGCCACTGAGTAGGTATATCATAGAAACTGACATCAAACTGATAGGTAACACATCCTTCTCCTCCCCTTACCTCATAACTCATCATTATCTCGATGAGCTCGTTTGTAGCCTTCTCAACCTGCCTACTCTTGAGTTGAAGCTGGACAGCTGCAGTGTTGCACACTGTCTCAGTTCTGTTCAGGAAGTGGTCCACACTCCAGGCGGTGTGGTCTGGTAGTTCACAGAGTAGGGTCTGTCCCATTTCCTTGAGGACAGCGTCTATCCTATACGTGCAGAGGTCATTGACTCTGTTGATGAGGAGCTCGAGCTTACCCATCTCTCTGTTTATTTGGTTCACGTATGAGTCGAGGTTGATGCTGCTCCACGTCAGCATTGTAAGTCCTGAATTGTTAGGGTTGGGATGATGAAGAAATTTGCAGGAGGAAAACGCAATGATAGAGGACAACGCTGATTTACAATGTTAGTGCTCAACCTGGTCTGATGTATTCTTCAACGTGGGAGATATGGGGCTGCATTAGAGGTAGGAAGTTGGTTGGAATCAGCCCAGTTATACGCTTCCACTCATTTAGCATCGTCTACAAAGGGAAAGATGTTATCAACTTAACGAGATTTGAATAAGGCATCGAGGAGAAGAAATCTTACACTTGATCAACTCACACTGAGAAGACTAAAACTGGCTTTAATGGAATTCTTCTTGGACTTGATGAGTCTGGCAGCAGGAGGGATCTCTTGCCCCATCCTCTCCATGCAGTCAACTTCTCTGACAAGCTCCAGGATGGAGGGATCAAAGTTCACATAGAGGATCTGAGTATCGGGGTGTCTGACCAAGAGCGAGGCATTCAATCCGGACTTGATGACATCTATCTGCTTCAACCATGCTTGGTGGTAGACCACCTCGTACTCGAGGAGGACTTTGGCCACCTTGTTGTAACTCCGGATAATCTTCTTAGCCTCCTCACTCTCCAGCACTCCAGGGTACTGCTGAAACACCTGGAACATGGGCTGTACACCTGTTACCACACAGTATCCTATGTAACGTGACGTAATCATGTTCGAATTTAGAAACTGCTTAACTGCTCTCGTATTGACATAGACTTACCAACATTGGCTGCTCTATTTTCCTGAAGAGTTGCCTAGCCCACGCTATCTTTCCTGATATGGGAGGGAGCATCCTGGCACAGGGTGGCTCGTTCTTCTGCTTCTGGTAACGTCTCTGGACCTCCTCTATGTCCTTGCCGAAAGCTTGGAGAATCTTTCCAAACTTTTGTTGGGGGTCAAGATGTGCAATGTTCAGACCTGTAACGATATCTAATGTGGAGTTAGTGTAAAGGGCATGTCACAACAACGACTGATATAAGGGTGTGGCAGGAAGAAACAGAGTAAATGTTGATGAATGAATGATTCGTGAAGGTACTTACTCTGGTACTTTTTGACCAGGTTCAGCGCTGCCTGTGTTGTGTAGGGCTTGTCAAGGCTATCCTCCATGAATCGCTGTATGTCCGCTTCCAATTCACCAACTTGGTTGCAGAAATCGTCATAGTCAGCATCAAAATCCATCTTTCGATGGTCTAACAAGTCATAGGTCTTCTTCTTTATCACGTTGATGATAACCATAAATCTGAAACAGCGAGTTGACTATTAGGTACCTAGAATGGGTACCATAATCATAGAATGATACATTGTCTCCAATGAACATAACACCAACCTTGTGGAATAGCGCTCGATTCCCTCTATTTTACTTTCTCCCAGCTTCATGTAACTCTTCATGAGATCGAACATGTGCATAATCTTCTCTAGGCGCTTTGAGAATGCATCAAATTTCCCGAAAATATACATTTCTGAAAATTCGAACTGGCGCTCTTCTGGATTCTCTTCCAATTTCTTCTTTGTACGATGGAATGTTGCCTGTTTTGACAGGAAAACTGGTTAGATTCAAGCTGACGCATGTTTCTTCCAGAAAAACACAACCAAACGAGGATTTTGAATATCCAGGAAAAATACCTGATATTCCTGGTTGAGCTTGATGCTAGCTTGAAGTTTTTCCACAACAACATCCCTATCCTCACTCCATATTTTGCACGTGCCATTGGAAGTGATGTAGTTCTTACACGAGGTAATCATCTGGTTGGTGATCTTGATGAAGAGACTGGTCATCCTCTCGCTTGTATTGTAGTACCTGGAAACAGAACACGTCATTGGGTTGGTGAAAAAGAGCTTCATGAAAAGTGAAGGGCACATTGAAATATGGTTTCGTTGGTAGAGGGCTGCTGTACCTTGAGATACTGTGTATCATCCTGACAGCATTGAGTAGTCCCGGTATATGATCCACCATGGTTACAGGGTCATTCTTGTACAGTGGGTCACAGAACTTCTCTAGTGTATACAGGAATTTGACATTGTCCTTGGCTTCGTTAGCCGAGTCTGTGATCTGTGTGTCTAGCTGCTTCCATCGCTGAAGAGATAGATAATAGATATACCTCATTAGGAGCAAAATACCAATCATTCAAATGATGTGATTCAAAATGGTAAATGGTAATGAAATATTACCTTGATCATTTTACTCTTAGCTGCAATCATAATACCAAGCGCAGCTTTGCACTCTTGTCCCTTTATCTGATCGAGCAGGGAGTTGAACTTTGCCATCCTCTTCTTCCAATGATCCAACTCTGCCTTGGGCCCGATGTCATCAGCTTCCTTCCTCATCTGGTCAGACTCAGCCAGGACTTGCTCTATCTGCTTACACCACCCAGTGAAGCACTGCTCCACCAACATTAGGTCGTCAGCACTGTTTGCTGCTTCCATGTAATCAGATGCTGTCTTGAAAATTGTCAAATCTATCGTGTCACACCTCTGAAAATGCCATATTATTCAGGGTCTTCACGAATCTATGAAATACTTTGAATTTTTGCCATGCAGCCATGCACACTACAGCTAATCAAAATCGGCTTACCTTCAAAAGGATATTATCTTCAAGACTGCTGGAGGCGTTGTTAAGCATTCCACAAAATCCCTCCAGATTACTTACAATTTCCCACTTCATTTCTTCCCTCTAAGAATAATAGTTGAAATTGATAATCATGAATTAGAACATCGACAATGATCGAATCCGTTCTATTACAAGCACCCAACCTGTAAAGCCGGGAGTCCACCCCAGTTGTTAGTCTTGCAGAGAGCGGGGATGTAGATCTTCTGGAGCATCAATGCGATTCCCTCAACAAGATGAGCTCCTTTCACCTCAGTCTTCTTCAACTCCAGATATCCGAAATTCAACCACTGGAATCAAGTATGGCATATCAATATTCAATATGTTGGGAAATGGAAGTAAAATGTAAGACCACCTAATCATGACCCCTGATCTCAATGGCATGGTTCTCTCTATGATCACTATGATAAGTAACAATCGTGAAGCTCAGCGTACCTTATGCATCAGCATGATAGACTCCATAGTGAGGGGTTTCTCTACACTCTTTATGAAGTACAGAATCTGACAGTCCGTTTCAATCTTCTCAGTCTTACCATCAGTGATGTACACCTTCACCCGAGCTTTGACAGGTTTCGGAGCAGTTGCAGAGGCGGCAGCAGCCACTGAAATTATTTCTCTAGTAATCTAGTTACCAAGTTATGAATCAGGGCGCTGGCAAGCGCCCGCAGCCANAAACCCAAACAATTTCAATTGTTTTTGACTATAATTTAGTAGTACGGAATTTGGTAGGTATCATTGTCGGATCTACTCAAGAATGAATCTGGGGAGAAATTTCCTGCATGACGTAAGCCTGATCGTAGATTAACTCTTCGGGAAGGGCTAACGCGTTTTATAGAGCCACATGACTCCTCACCTAGAGGATTAGCAACTCCGTTTGTGGTAGGAGAGGCCTCCACGGGATCAGCTTTTGGAGCACAGAACATGATCAGTGACACTGTGGGACGGAGGAAGAACTGATCCATGAGTTCGATCTGGAACCCCTCCAATATGTTATCCTCGATATCAGTCTGTGGAACCTGGAGCCAGGTTAGAGAGTGAATTATCAGTTGATCAATATCGCGCAACAAAATTGATTGAGCAAATTTATAAAACATTCGCAGAAAAAAGTGGCGATCTCACCATGAGGTGGTCGGCCACAGTTTTAAGGAGGTAGTTGTGTCGTGCATCTAGCCGACCTCGCTTCGTCTCTTTCTCTTCTCGGGCTTTTTGCTGAAATAGATATTAATGTCAGAATCTCTCGTTACAATTCGGATAATGATATGGTCCATAAATACTGAATAGTGGTACACATCTTACGAACTATAATAAGTTATTATCCAGAACTTCGTGACCTTTTGGTACAGTTTCTCAGAATATTATGGCTGGTAAATGATAATACCTTGAGGACAAAGCGTGCTTTCAGAACGGTTCTAAACTTATTCATATCACATCACACACACAAACAACTGACAAGATCCAAACGAAATGAAGAAAAACCAGTTGAAGTGAACTGAAGTGATGAGTTATAAGAGTTTGTGTATCTGCATGACATTATGACATAACGTTAGATTTGTCATTGATAACGGTATAACAGGCCATAGGAGATATATCGGTTTACCGATAACAATTAACTAATTGTGTAGTGCACTGCACAATATGTATGACCACCGCTATGAACAGCTGCCACAGAAAAGCTGCAATATATGGAACACACTCACTGAGTGCCCGAGAGTGTGTTGCCATGGAGAAGTTGTGGGGTTACCATGAGCTCATTCCGATAACGTCCACCACGAGGTCATGAAAATTCACATGTCATCATTCTCCTCCAAGAATGACTTTTATCAAATCTATATTGCTGAGTGCTCATAGAATGAGTTATGAAATGATCAATTTTCGTGAAAAAAATCGACAATTCATCGATTATAAGCGATTATAATTGAACGCGTTTTAATTTCCCTTGCCATTTACTTGTATATGAACTAAACAACTTGTGCACAGTTTCAACTTTGAGGTGTTGAGCTTGTTTTTGAATGAAATGTTTTCAATGTTTTCGAAAATGAGCAATTCTGCTTGATCTCATTCAAAGTACAGAGGAAGAATGCATGCATGAACTGATGCGTAATTCATTCCGTGGAATGGCTGTATATTGTAGCAGCTACCTGCCACATTCGTGTAGTAATACCACGAGTACTAGAAACGAGTGCCGAAGGCACGAGTTTCTAGTACGAGTGTTATTACGAGCTAATTTCACGGCACATTCACCCATAGAATAGGTGAGTCAAAAAATTTTCCGAAAAGGTCAATTTTTAAGGAACTTCATACCACGTGACTTTAATTCACGCTTTTCGACCAATAAGAATGCTGTGTGCCAGGTCACTCCGTTAACACGAGGGGTCCCACCTGTATCTCTCGGGTTCACTGTGCTCCAATGAGAGCCCTGCAGTGTGGTGACCACGTGATTAAATTCTGCTGTCACGGGAAATTTATTTAAGAATAGGCCTGAAATTGATATTTCACTGGTGATACTCAGCAGTCATCGGTGACTATTTTGGAGTAATATGCTCTGTGCGCGATTACTTGGTAATAGGCCACGCTCCACAATGTTAACCTATGATAATTTACCGTGACTATTTTTCGGTAATAGCACGGCTCCATCAAGACTATAGAGGGGAGAGGAAGATCACGTTTATATCATAGAGGATAAGCGACAAGCCGCAAGCGTGTCATGATTCAATTCTATCTATAGTTAGTTGTCCTAGTAGCACGCATTCCCTGTTGTTTTTGTTGCAAGAATCACAAACTTTCTCACCTGCAGCTCATCAGGCTTGCTATAGTGTCAATTAAGTGATTAGGTGAAGTTCATATTAGGTTTTTAACTTGACTTCATAAGTTGAAAAAAATATCAGTGCATCATGCATCTGATTATTGAATTTTTGAGTCTGATCTTTGCTTTTGAAGGCAACTAAATTCGTATTCTCATTCCCTTTGCTCCACTCACTAAGTTGGGCCGCAAATTAGATTTCATCAGACGCTGAGCTCGACATAAAAAATCGTCTACAAATCCAATTACATATGTAGCCTTATCCCGATATCTTATTTTCATACATCACATGATCAAATTTAGACCACGTTGCATCAAGTCACGGGAAATATTGAATCACGTGATCGATTGCACGCGATGGCCACATGATCAAGGATTGTAGAGACTTGTAGGTGCCGTGGAATTACAAAAGATATACCTATTGTAAAGACCTGCAGATGCTTGCAAGTTGACAAAAGGAATTGCCATCTTTTTGAGTTTATATCTATGCATTGGTCTAGCGTTTCACCTTATCTAGAGTCATTTAGTGCACGGGGTGAATGATGACAGCTAGGCGTGGCTGGCCAGATATGATCGTCGCATCAGAGACGGAGTCACAAGATGCACACATCAAAACGATGGAAACACAATATCGAACTTTCAGTAAAACCTCCATACCATGTAACATATGATGTATTGCCCATACATTTGGAGGAAAAACAGATAATTGACAATTATCTGTTTTTCCTCCAAATGTATGGGCAATACAATTATTAATTGTATAACAAGCAAGATATTAAAAACCAATAAAACTATAGTAGGTACGTGATATATGTCAGTAATTTAGGGAAGCCTATGAGGAAACACAGTCAGATGAATTATAGAACCTACCCTGTAAGCAACTATGATTGATTGTGCTTTTTCTATCACATTTACAGGTGGTATTTTGCCCATGTTATTTATAACACCTCCCCAACAGTTACGATTCTTCTTTGGTTCCATGCTGTCTCGATGAGGACACAAAGCATGAAAACCCCAACTGAAGATAGGATCAGGGGTCTAAACCGAGAAATGATACTAGACTCCTGACAGCAGAACGTGTGAAAGGGAAACCACACAAGCATACATATATTCTCTTGTAGAATATATTAATGGCTTATTGATGGCTGCTATAATGTGAATACACCTTGCATGTATCAAGCACACAATAGGGAAAATGGCTTAGCAAATGGAACCCATTTATTTTACTGGCTAAGCTAGAAAAGCATACAACAACAAAGCACGAGAGGTAATAGGATTCAGGATATTACTCAAATACGTTGCCATGGCAATAGGTCATGAAATATAACACGCTTCACGATCCTCCATTCAACTTGACTTTTATCTTAATCGGTAATTTGGCGTCTGCTGAAATCACCCTTACTTCTTCTACCAGCTGCAACCACCTCCCAGGGTCTCATATATTCCTTCATGATCATTAATCTTTGTGCTGTAATTCTTTTTGCGTTATTTCTTTCTCTTAGATCACTGCCTTCTGAGAAACAAAATCACTCAGGCTAGCAGCCAAATTAATTCGAGATCGAACCTCGACTTCAGCAATGGCAGATATGAAATTTTATCATAGTTGTCACGCTCAGCGCCGCATGCTTTATATGCAGCAAAAGTTTTGTTGACAAATCTCTCTCATCATATAAACTCAATAGTAACTCAAATCAGAGCAGGAGGAAGCATCTTAATGATGTGGATAACTCAAAACATACTATTACTACTGAGTCGCCAAAATTGCGACTGCACCTGGCATCTTGCAGTTTCTGTATCAAAGAGAAAAGAGAATATAAACCTACATTTGAACAAAGTGCATGAACAATTATAGTTTCCTGTACCTTCACTGCACAAAATCGTCTTTTGACAGCATACATCCATGCTGATGTTCCTCTCATGTCGTGAAAGAGAGAACAGGTTGTTAAACCGATTTCACTACACCACACTAAAACTAAGAACTCAGAGTTTCATAGACCCAAGCGCTTAGACCCAAGCAACAGCTGCAACCAAGCAAGGTTTTTACCGATGAAAGCACAAACGTGGTCTCATATATGCGACCACACAAACGTGATGCAATACAACGCAAGTGGCCCCATCAAGTTATTATGAATATTTGAATGTACTATAGTGACCTCTGAACCACTTACAAAACAGATCTTCTTATGCAGGAAAACTTATTAATTTCATGGAGAGTCCTCCTCACGTCTGATCTAAGCCAGTCATGATTTCAAGTGGATTGAACTTGAAGTTTATGAGATGAACCTGCGTACTATGTAAGGTGACCAGCATTAATCGAAATTCATTTCGAATGGAAATGATGTAACTACATACACAGCTGCAATCGATTGATCTAATAAATTCCAGCATCCTCCACACGTTTACACAAGACGTACTCACACAATGCACAAAGAGTTTCCGGGCATAGTAAACGTCCCTCCGTTCGGTCCTGACGGACACGACCGAGTCCGGAACACCAGGCCGGTTAGTCGGGGTGAATATCCAACTACTCATGTTACCACTTCGTGAGTAGGAGGAAACTGCACTCAACAACGGATATAACGTCTAGTGAATAGGTTCTTTTTAAACGGACCACATGGCTTGGGATATGCACATCAATTAGCAACAAGCTGCGTCTGGCTATATGTGAGACAATGTGTGCTGCCGGATCTGATTTTGATATTGCTCTTCATAGAATACGTATAGCACACGTTTTCTAGAGAAGGGCCATGAGAAGGAGGTAAGACACATATAAACTCAGCAGGAGATACTCCATTTGCAGCTTGGACCATGGCATAAGACATGTGATATGAGTCACAAGTTTCCACAGCACTTTGAGGTTTGATCGTTCAACTTATCGTGGTTTTCATGTTATCTTGGACCAAGGTAAGTGCACCAAGGTAAGTGCACCAAGGGTACTAGTGCATAGATATCCCTGTGTAGACGATCAAGTAGGCTTAACTTCTGTGTATGTGAGTACGAAAATTGACAGAATTCCCACACCCTCAGCCATACTCACCCCGGACATGCGACGCTGGATGGTTGACCTAATCCAAACAACTGCATGGAGTTTCTGAGAGCCCTTCCTCTTCTTATTCATGATTTCCCGAGAAATGCACTATCCTCAACGCAATTTTGCCGAATAGTGAAGGGAACCGATTAGATAACAACAGCTGGAAACCAAGTGTAAACAACTTTACTGGTAAATGGCACCTAATTGAAATAACTCACAAATGCCAGCATGAATTGTAGGTATGTAGTCGGGAATCTCATTACATATGACCCCTCACCATATTAAGACACGTGTACCAACTTATAGTTATAGAATATAGGTGCCATAAATCATCATGAATATCGAATAGCCATAAACTGCACCAGAACCATCAAATTCAATTGCACTTCATGCATGAGACACTTGCAATGATCTACACGAGTCCCTCTCATGCCGGGCATCCTCAAATGCTCTACTCCAGTTCCAAGAGGGTAGACATGATGGCAAAACATGAGTGAAGTTATGATGCCATTACTTCAGAATGAAGTTCCAAATAAAGGAGGCATGTCATTAGGATGAAGCAGACTCTTTGGCAAATTTCAACTGTACTGTCAATGTTGTGATTAATCTGATCAGTGCAATCACTCATGTCAAGTGGACTCCACCTCATGACTAATGACTTCCACTTGTCGACTCTAGGTAGGGAGGAAATTCTTCGTTTGAAAAGACTGTTTAGTGAATGTGGGCTCCGATAGAACTAATTTGGTGAGATCAGTTGGTTACAAAACTGTTCTGAGGACCTTCACATCTTCGTCTAAGCTTGCAGACAAGACCAGGCACCTGCATTAAACAGTTATAATATTGTCACTGCTGTACTCACCTCATGATTGGCAAGGAGGGCAGTGGCAGGATCAGCTGTTGTAGGGTGTAACATGGTGTATGATAACAAAGATGGAACAGAGATGGAACAAGCTGCTCAAGCTCTATGTTGTTTACTACAAATACAGCTCTGGAATAAGAGAAAGAACAAGGATCTCCCGGCCGCTTAAACAGGTGCTGCCGCGGCAGAGCTGATTACAATCAGAGCAGATTACCATGACAACAGAATACAAGCTCTGGACAAGGGTCAAATTACGGATACCAATATATATACCGGTATACTCCTTCATGATAGTGAAGACGTCAGTTCCCAACATATTATGCTCAGCAGGACTCTAATATGTCATATATCGTGATTGGAGCACAAAATTGCAAAACCTTGTACACATCGACCATTCGACCTCTCTCAAGCGTGTGATTTGCTCTACTTCACATAAAGGATAGAGGTGGTAGCACTATGAGAACAATATCGCACCGTTTATCACGAAAGGTGTTACACGGGATGCCAATAGAGCCCATCAAATAATTGGCATTCTGTTAGCAGGAATTCCAGCAGTTAAGAAGTCAGCGGGCGTTAAATAATTTTTGACTTTGGAATACTTCCATCTCCCGAGTGTTAAGAAATTTAGAACTTCGCCTGATAACTTATGAGAGATCACGAAAAGCCACAGCACTCACAGCGTGATTGATGAACTGTTGGTTTATCTGCCGTATCTTGGAGACGGAAACCTTCCTCACCAGCATATACATCTTGATCACGTACCTCAGAGACGGTTGCTAGGCAATTTGCATAGGACAGACAAAAACATGCGAAGTGGAAAATAAAACAAGTGCAGTATGTAGAAACCCAACCAAGAGTAGATTTTTCGAAAAAAATTAAGAAATCGCCAATTCTGAAGCTGATTTTGTTATTGTTGACTGTTTCTTTTTCTGCTGCTGTTGGATAAACTTTGTTGTCGAGATTGCTGCACAGAATTAATCATGAGATCCCTATCAAAGTATCTCGGTCTGCTTTAGACTCACACTCCGTTATGAAATGCATATTAATATGTTTCCCAGTGTGGCCGATCTAAGATAAAAAAACGTGCAAAATATTGAGCGTGAAGAGGAAGCTTATCTCTAAAGAGAAAAAGTCGGCAGCTATTGGTCACTTCATGATGAAAGTGACCAATTGCTGATGATTTAGACACAGGCACCTAAGCAATGTTTGTCATATGCTAACAAAAATGAATATAAGTGAATATTGAATCATATCGTACATGAGAATTGAGTGCAAGACCAACTTAGACAATAGGATGGAATCAAGGTAAATCCATATCACCATAAAACAGAGTAGACCTACAAAAGGTAATACAGCCATCGAGTGGGCAATTATCAAGGCATAGAATAGTAGAATAAAGTAGTTGAAAAGGAATTACAGCAGAGAATCATGGTCAGAAAGTTGGCTATCCAGTTACCTACATCATTTGTAAAGCAGGAATTGAAACTAGAGTCGAATCATCAGGTATAATTGCAAATGAGGTCCTCTAGAGCTACAGGATCCTCCCTTGTTTGGTGAATTGAGTGTTCCAGGTATACAGTTACCCGATGCTTATTGTTTACCTAATGGGTATGCACTGTGCCAGCGCCGGCATAGCGCATGCCCAACTAATCATGCCGCCGCCAAAGTGTTAGATTGAGGATATTCTCATCAGAAGAAGGAAAAACCTTGCATATCAATAATAGATGAGTTAATTTCTAATTCTTTCTTCTTTTCTTTGAAGGGTTTTCTTTCTATTCCGAAGGTTTTATTCTATGGCCAATATAACGGGTAAACGGGAACCAGTCATGAGAAATTGTAGTCCATACTTTATCCGCTCAAGCAGCAATGCCAACATCTTAGTTAACCCTCGCACACAGTTTCCACTTTCCTGTATGTTTAGCTGAGTGACCAGTATGGATGTCTGGCCTTAGGCGCCTCAGAGACTAAGTTTTTTTCACCCAATGAGTTAGCTCAGTGGGCTTGGCAGAGAATCGAACGGGGATCTTTAAATCACGGCTCAACTGCACTTAACCAATATACCATCTGACCACTCCAGAGATCTCAGGATAAGTGAAAAGTACTTTATCAGTGCGATCAAAGATTCCTCCTGTTTAGGCGTTAGGCAAAGATTACTGGCTCAATTTGGGTTATGGGGCTATGGGACATGGTCCTTACCTCTTTAGTCTTCACCACAAATCCACCATTGAATCTTCTTTGTCGGCCAAACTGTTTGACAAGATTCAACATCTATATCATGAGCGAAGCTCAATTCAAAATACTCTACGAAAAGTATAAAATGTTGAAGCAAAACTAACTGTAGATAAATTGTTGTGGCAATATAGCTAGTTTTTTGTGCATTTTTGAGCAAAAGAAAGTCACCATGTGTGATTTGGCTGAGATATATTGAAGAAGGAGAGATCACTGTATCTTAAATAACTAGTCAGGTGTGACCAGAGACCTGCACTATCATCTTTTGATGCTCGATATAAACAAATAAACGACGTGAGTCAAGAGAGTTTTGAGAAGTAGCTTGAGCAATTATACACGATTCAAAGAATGTTGCGATACTGCGACGTTGAGAAACTGTAATAATTGTTGGGCAAGCAAATAGAACTATGACTTAGGTCCCTATGGTGTCATATCTGTTGTCTACGAATTGTCCATGAATCGAAAGCACAATAAACATATATCTCACTCTTAAGTCTGACACCTTCATCATTTCATGACGTCACATTTACTACAGTATTACAGTAATTGTAGCAATGTACCATTTTTCGAGTTCCCCCTCATTTCAACGCCCACTTACCTCGTTTTGGATTATTCCCTGGATGTCAGATACCCTGGAGACCCTTCTCACGGGTACCGTACTGGGGGAGCCAGGGGAAATAGGGCCATCTTGACAAGGTCCAGGAAGCAGGCTCAAGTTGATAGGTGTGAGACTGGTGCTTGAAACAGCGTGACCGATACTCAGTCTTGGGGCAGCCATCATGATGTTTGTAATATTCAGGAGTCTTGCATTGTCTTCATCAAGTTACATGGTGCGTCTCAACTACACGAATAATTAGAGGAAGAAATGAACAATGGGTAGGTAGTAAATAAGCGGTATAGGTAGCTATCTTGTCAGTTGTCATAGGGGACTTTCAGACTAAATAGATTTTGTTAAAACCATTAATGTTCTTGTTTTTAACAACCACTGCTGCATGAATGCACCAATGCCATACTGATTGTTATCGTAATGTGATATCCTGTAGCCACTGATTAATTGTCAAATTCCAAACAGTTACATTGAGCGAAACAGGTACCAGACTAGCATATTGCATATTGCCATAGTTGATAGAAAGTTGAACAACGCTGAAAGAACTACAGAAGAAGAGCAGCAGAGTATCGAAACAAAAAGATGGCAATATTTAAAGATTTGGCAAGGAGACACGAATTAGGGAACAATCAGGATAAAAACGGCTCAGCCCTGCATGGAGTAGCCGGTAATAAAACATCAGACTCATGCTGTACACTACTGCAGAGCTGAGAATCGTTAAATGCCCAAAACTTATGGTGCATCATTACGTGAAGCATTACCGAGGAGCTATAAAGTACCTATAGTACCTATAGTACTTATATTGCAAAAATTACTCAAAAATGGTCTTAAGCCTATTCTGAAGTAGCGCTAAGATCACAGTATTGGATTACCATAACAACTGCTTCACTTCTCAATATTGGAAGATAATTCAATCAAATATAGTTACTGTAATATTAGATAGAGGAGAATCCTGATTCTAATCATCAGCAAAGTTACTGCAGTCTAAAACAAACGTACAATAACCTTCTTCAGGTGTACTATATAAGTATGTAGCTGAAATGGGATCGGTCTTTTATCCAATTTCATCCTCCTGTACCAACTGAAAACTATTACATTCCATGATCTGAGCTTAACATTTTATGTGAATATTACCAGCATCTATAAATAAGTGAGGTAGATATTATGATATCGTTCCTTGACCGTAGAACTTTAGTTGGTATTTTGAGAGAAATTGCAGTTGATGAAGGCTGATGCCATTTCTAAAGAATGCAACGTTACAGTCTAAAGTCTATGAAAGAGGAACACATGGCCCAGCACCAAATAAAGGTATAGTGTATAGATTGCAGGTTTCTTTGATAACACTAGAGTGCGATTTCAAACCCAATTATTCTGTTTATTATTCTATTATTATAGTTGCATCTGATACCACGCTGTGATGGATGATTCCATACCACCCTGAAAATTTGGCATGAGCTAGGCTGGCAAAATAGTGGCTGATCAGGAATTCGGCGTCGGCTTTGGCTACCTGATACCATCACAGTGCAAATCGTCATCACAATTATGTCCACCAAAGTACTTCTGTTGTGGAGAGAGAGAACGGACACTAACCGAACAGGTCGTGAACGAAATTACACAGGTTATATAGCTGCTAATATGAGACAAAAACATGATAGTAACAAATGCAATTGTTAAATCTTCTTAAATTTTGAGTATGTCAAAGAAGTAACAATACACAACAGATCAAGCAGATCACAGGAATTAGTGCTTCACACCGACAAGTATTTGAGAGAGGTATTAAAACAAAAGGAATTCATCGAGTTAATGAGTTGTTTAGAAGAGTTGCATTATAGATCATACTTGTGGACAATGTGAAATTAATTATTGAATCATCACATCAGTGGGCTAGGCTCTGATTGAACAGCAAGTTGAGAAGTTGCAGTGTCAAATTGAAACTGTGGTCTTGAATAGAAGTTGGGATAAATCGAAATAATACTCTGCAATCTGCAAAGCATTCTCGAGGGCCTCCAACGTTGTATTCGGTACTCCTTCCATTTATTACTCCTTCTTTGTTGTCTTGGGTGAAATGTTCTGGCTGCAATTCATTTCCCCATGCATTAGACGATTTCTTTTTATTGAATATCCATTCAAATCCATTGGAACGGCCCACAGTCAAAATTTACTTGATATATTTAGACGCTTCCAAGCAAATATCATGAGCATAAAACATCCTACGAGCCATGAGTGCATGATGGCATGATGCTCATCACTAAACAAAGCAAAATACTGAGGTAATACTTTACCACACTGCGGTTTTAGACAAGTATTTAAATTGTTAAAACTCAATAAGTAGTCAATATTATGATTGTGGTGCCAGCTATAGTCTGTTTATGAGTTATGACTTCCTTCATCACATCCGAGCAGTGTCCCGTGAGGCTAAGATGACGGAGCTTATGAATAACGAGAAAAACAAAAGTGTCATCACTATGATGAAACAATAATAAGTAACTTGGTGAAAAATTATCTCCGACTTTCTTCGATTCTATTAAATAACGTATCAGTGAAAATTCAAAACTAGTGAATTAATTGTCGAAAACCTAGTCATAATAACTTGCAGAACTCACTTGAACCGCTAGAGACACCAAACTCATTCTTCTGTTGATAACCTGAGTAGGAGGGGGAGTTGATGCATTGATTAAAGATGGGAGATGGAATCTATATCCTGTCGGTATTAAGATCCGAGTTTGGGGAATTCCGGTGGATCTATAGTACATGAAACACAGGGAATAGGTATATATGTTCCGAGCTTGGAAACTTTCGATTCGGGGTCCATATCAAATTTATATCAAATTCATCCCTTGACAAGAACGTATGGAGAAGGTCAGCATTGTTAGTTTATTGTTCAATCTATGGAAGACATACCAGTTAAAAGATCTCCCTCAAATAAAACACGAAAAAATGTGCTAAGAACAATTCGAGGGCAAAACACAAAAAACACCAGCGAAACTGCACGAGTATTTCAATGGAATGTTCTCTTTTATTTGGAATTGGCCGGATAGTTGTGTCGATTGTGTCGATTGCGTGCAACAGTGGGGCTGTGAAGCAAATCGTTGCCAAGACAACGGGAAGTATAATATAAACGCTATGAGGATGAACTAAGGCAGGTCACACAATCATGTATATGTGACCGATTAAACTAAATCACAGGAGACATTATGAGTCAGGTGTGAGTTGCGTGCTGGATTAAGCACACCATAGGATAAACAGTGAGCTCTAATTGAAATGGAGCAGCAACAATCAGCTCTCCTGCTCTCGGTAGGACATTCCTATTAAGCAGACACATCACAAAAACTCTTCACCGTGATGTTTTCTTATGGAGGAAGATACCGTGAACCGGCTTCTTTAATTGGTTATGACGAAATGTGACCCTCTTAGTAGGGGAGGACGGAATGTGAAAATGTCTTCAAGTGATTAATAAGCTTAGTATATAAACGGTTCACCACACAATTTACATTTGCGTTTTGTATCGCTCATAATGAGCATGGGGGAGGTACTTCCAAGATTTCATGTAACAGAGAACAATAGGCTTTTATTCGACATCAAATGATGAAAACTGAAACACAAAATAACAAGACTTGAGGCCACACCCTACCTTACCTTTCTCTTAGTCAGACCCATGATATACTGATTCTGGACATATGCAGCAGTAGCAGCGGGGGGAGGGGGAGGGGGCTAGAGAAAAAGTATAAACACGAGTAAACACGTGCACACAGCCAACTATTGACAAAGGATTGTACTTACAGAACTCACCCGCTTCGTTGAACACACCCTCTGTATAAAGCGGTGTCGTGGCATATAACAAACTAATCTGCACCCTATATATATGTCACAACAAGGTATGTGTGTGGTTCTTGGATGCTGCTTATGAGCGCAAATATAGAAACAAGGGCTGAAACACAGCTGAACACAGCTCACTGATATATAGGATTAGGTGTCCATGTTTATCACTCTATAACATCATCTGATGATAATATCATATCTACCAGAAAACTTCAGAGATGAGAAAATTAGAACATGTCGAGAATTATAGTGTGCACTTCATTGACTGTCTGTGAGGGATATTAGCTGTCACGTGGTGCGGTGAGCTGCACTATAGACATAGTCTAGGACATTGAGCACAAACACTGTCATACCTAGGAGCACACTGCGGCTGCTGATGCACATACACACACACTGAACATGTTTATTAATCAAAAAGTCGTGTTCTGTTCGTTGCCACGTTACCTACTCATGTGCTGAATTCTGCGTCTGTGGCAGCTCAATCCGATAGCGAACATATATCCTGCACTGTAAGAGCACTATAACGGTACTGCGCGATTTTGAGACGCATTTCAATTTCATCTGTTATTCCCAGTCATGCACACGATAGTGGGTGGCTAATGGTATGGGATAGAGTAAGGTGGCTTTAATGGTTGCCTATCAGACTCTCATTTTCTCAGAGTAAGCAGTGGCGCTGCTCATGGGAAATACTGATTGAGGATGTGCCGTGTCTCTCAGTCTGCCCGTGTGATACCTATGCTCATGAATCATCGGTAGCAGTCCACCAAGGACGCAGAGGTTGTGGCTCAAATTTCGGCCACAACAAAGTACAAATTTGATGATAACAGATCGCGCAAGTGTTTGGCAAGACACTTGCATTCACTATATAAGTCACAATTTTACCTATACCAACTGTGTTTCATGTACAAATCCACAATTACTTTATATCATACCTCAAAAGCTCAAAGGACTCCTATATTATTCACATAAAGAGAACCATTACTAACCGGTTTCTCGAAGAGCTTGTGTCTGTCTCTGGTTAGGTTAAAGAGCGTGGACTTGTTCAGCACATTCCCTGCAGTAACCCTCTTACTGCGCGTCCCACCTGACAAGAGTCCGCCGAGTGAGGGGTGCAGGGACCCCCCTCCCTCCTGATCTCCGCCCACTGCCGTGGTGGGCGTGCAGGACGTCGGAGTGGGACCTTTGTCGATAAACGTCGATACGAAGTTACGGAACGACATTGCGGGATGGTCCCTGCGCGCCGGGACCTATAAGCGTACGAGTGGGACGTTCTTTCTTCTTCTTTGGAACTAGTGACTATAGTCAGGTAGGTCAGGTAGGGCCGTGGGAGACTGTTCCTTGTAGTTCTATTCTAGTTGCTGGTTCTTCAGAGGAAAACTGCTACGTCTTTACAAATATCAACCGGAAAATATAACAACAACAACAAATACAAACACGAAAAGGAAGACGCTGCGAGATACGTATGTCTCTTCTCAGCGATATCTACTGTTATTGTAGTAGTACTTTGTTAATAATATACTCGTAACACCATGGTGTCGAGTAATAACGTGGCGAGGCTACTAGGTGACATAGGAAATTAAACAGATCCGATCTGTACTATACTATTGGAGATCACATGTCATCTGTTCCCAGGGGGTGCATCCTGCAGTGTCTACTTCAGTATCATACATCGTTACACTTCGACATATACACCACTTAGTGGTAATGGGCGCAATGTGTCACGTGATTCGACCGGTAACCAGTCAGCGTTGTCATGACAACACACGTGACGCACGTATACAACACGAGACATGCAATCAAACTTATCATAATATTACAATTCGTGATGTCCCCCACTGCGAATGCTAGTCGACGAGTGAGCGACTCTATTGTGGGGAGTATGCCGAGTAACTGTGAAATTACTCGACCATCTTGACGGGGATTAGAGAATGAATTTGACAATCTGACTCGGAGGTCCAGCACTCATGACCACGTGACACACGATGTAATGATATGTGCTGACGACAATTCATGCGACACATTTGGGTGGCGTAGTCATGCACATCACGAAACTGTAACAGAACTCACGCATCCGACTCTGCACCACAAATTCAAATGGACAACAAAGTCACGTGGTGCTACCGACACCTACCTCTAACCCAGCCGCACGAAGATCGTGAACAGAAAATCTCTGAGGGCACAGTTATTATATTCATGTGAAACAGTGAGCTGTCATGAAGAGAGATAAAATTCTGATCTTGATATTTTTAAGTTGGCTTCCATGTATCTATAGAATATTCCTACAGAAATTGAGATTCGAGGTTCCCTACACAGACGGTAACTGGACAAGAGAGTTGGCTCAGAGAGTCGAAGATGGATTGAGAGAGGAGGATTAGACAGAGAGCTGGACGGGTTCTATCATCTTTATCTATATCAGCCCCTACAGACTACATAAAATTCCGTGAGAATCTAATGATGATAAGCAGATAATTAGACAAGAAAAAGCCATTGAAGCTACAATGGCACAATCATATGCAATCATAGCAGAGAAATATTATGACGGTATGTGTCTTTTCCATAACATACGCGGTATGTCTGGGATATTCTGTCAGCGGCCCCCCTAGCGTCTCAAGACACCTGGAGCAGGGTGTCTCAAAACTGTGCGTGTGTGTGCGTGTGTGTGTGTATGTGTGTGTATGTGTGTGTATGTGTGTGTGTGTGTCT
>CAMPET010000081.1:237212-282843 GCA_946803715.1 Beroe ovata | reverse complement strand
TCGGTGATATCCCTTCCCCATACTGTTTTTCTACATCAAATGTGCATTTAAAGGTGACCTTTACGATTTAAAGTAGCCCCTAGCTCATCTTTAAATTTTTGCGATTTAAAGGTGACCTTTACGCATTTTAAAGCCGACCTCGACCTTAAATCCGTTGGGTAATACCGCATAAAGGTCACCTTTAAAGGTCATCTTTAAATTTAAAGGTGACCTTTATATTCAGTTTGGGGAATACGAACTCGTCTTTAAATTCGTTTAAAGCCCACCTCAGCTTTAAATTTCGTTTAAAGACGACCTTAAATGTTGGGTAATACGGACATTAGGACCTCTTTTTCTGGCATGATTTAAATGCATGGACGTTTTCAATCTAAATTCTGCATGTTATCGAGCCAAGAACCGGTTGAAGAAAGCGGTCTCGCGAATCACAGTGAAATTAAGAGGAAAAGTTAGACGGTTTTCTGGGTTTCGGGTTTACTTCCAGCTCATTAACACAATCGCGTGACAATTTGCGCGGAATTTAGTGATGTTATACTGACGTATAAAACACTGTTCCAGAATAAATGTATCATGTGGAATAATATTCAAGAAATTTTACAGTCGAACGGATCCTTACATGCGAGAATTTACTGTAACCCCCGAACTTGTGTTTGTATCAAGTTTGATAACGTTTCCTTGTGTTTAGGTAACTCAATGTGCTCTTCTCATGTAAAGTGTAAACGGTGACAGTCTTCGGACTCTATATAGTGTGAGTCTGCGCTGGCAGTTATTTTTCAGCAAATGATGTACAACAGTCAATGATGAGTGGTGAAGTTTGGTGGGGAAAGGGTGGGGTTTCATTCGTATTTTCCCGCTCAAGTTCTTGATTTACCACCTTACCAGATGTGAAATGGTGTACTGAGAGTAATGATGAATTGTGTTATCTGCATATCTTTTACTGATAAAATTAGACTCCTTATCTTTCCTACGTGTGCATCACACATTTCTATTACAATCCGGCAGTGTATTCACAAAATTCTACTCTATCTAATAAGCTAATATAACACCAGTAAGTTGTGCATCAAATTTCTCCATTCTGGCGGAGTCGTGACTTTTGCTACATTTCAGTGTGCAGAAGTTTCCATGAATTGTGTGATAAAGTCTTTTCTTGTACTTGTTTTCTTCCATCTTCTGCTGATTTTGTTCATTCTGTCAACTTACCAATAGGATCAGGAGTTAGGTACTGTATTCAGCCACTCATTTGAACCATCTTGCCATATAATACCATGTGGACTAGTTAGTTTAAACACCAGTTGGGAATGGTAACACCCTCACAGCGCCTCCTATACAAGTATACAATGTACAGTATGTTTCACTTGTTAGTAAAATATATTTCGCACACGTGGCAAACGCCTCGCCACGTTGACTATACATTTTGATACCACATATATGACTCATATGACACATTCTGTAAGTTCGTGTTTTGGCGTGCAGTATGAATAATGTGCACACTAAAAATAGAGCGAATTTCATTCTGTCTCGATCAAACTCTCTTGTCTGTGGTGTGCTGCGTTCGCTTGAATACAGTATTGTGTACAACATGTACTTTTTACTTTGTACTTTGTACATTGTATTAGACTGTTTCATAGCAGTGTACATTATACACTATACATTTTGTACACCATGTACATATGTATACATTGTATCATGTTCTTGATGGCTGCTGCTCCCCACGATAATAATCCATGGTACTTGATTCCTGTTCCCATGGTGATAAGTGACCTCAGAACTATGGCGCCTCACCGCTGGGGAATTCACAATACTGATCAGTTTTCCTTTTCGAGTAGCGCGTGCAGCTTTGCTTGCTCATATTATGAACAAGCAAAGCTCATATTATGAGTCATCGTAAATCCTTGGCAATTTCCCAATACAATATCAGGTGTGTTAGGGTTATATCATTCAACTATACTATACTATACGATTAAACTGACAAGATGCCATTATGACAGAATGTAGTGACTAGTGTGAGAATTGCAAAACACATAATGCTTACATGAATGTCGTGTGTTATCGTTTTGAAAATCATTGCTACTTTTATGCGAGAAAAATGATCCTTTGTTAGAACTGCAATAAATTTCAAGTGATATTTTCTCGATGAAAAAGCCCCAGTCTTGATTGTTTTGGTTTTTTCTGATAGTTAACTCAAGCTATGCCGATTTCATTGCTAAATCTTCTCCTATCTCGACCATGCAATGCAATATATGCATGCGATGTGTTCACATTCTTGACGCAATGCATTCGGCATTCTTTGCTATCCTTCATTAGATTTTTGTCTGCTGCCACAAAAAATGCGATCCTGATTTTCTATCCGATGATCCCCTCCGACCACACGTGCTCTCATGAATGTCCCTATTTTACAGATACCATGACCGACGTCCAGACAACACCTCCTGATAGTGCTCCTAGAACAGCTGAGCCCACTCCTGAGACAAGTGATGACGTCACCAAGTTAGGACACAAGGATAATGAAGTGGCTAGTGTATCCGTTGTCGAAGAGGCAGAAGAGGGAAGTGGCGAGGTAGAGATTCCACAAGTAGAGGAATCGGTAGCAGAAGTTGTCATGTCTAAACCTGACGTAGAAGAAAGCAGTGATTCAGTCGAATTGGTTGAAGAATCGCCATCGAAGGAGGATTCCGAAGTCAATGATGTTGAAGATGTTGAAATGGAGGACATTACAGAAGAAATTGCTCCCGTGGTCGTACTGGAATCTGTTTCAAAAGTTGAGAGCGCTCCTGCTCCCGTCCCCACAGAAGACATCCCAGAGGGCAGTGGACAGGATTCCTGCTCGGGAGAAAGCTGCAGTGAGAAGGAATCTGAAGCCCTGCTCAGTGAAGAGGTAGAAGAGGAAATCACAGGTGTGGAGGAGGAGGGCAAAGCAGAGGATGATGTGAAGAAGAGGTATCCCGTCCTGCATCTGATCTGTTCTCTTATCCTGGTCGGTGGCCTCTTCTTCCTGTCCATGTCTCCGGACAGCACTGAACCGGATCAGATAACAGCCGGACTCTCCGCGCTTCTCTTTGTATATCTCACCACATTTGCAGCAGCTGATCTCGAGATGATCGACCCGGAGAAGGTGGTCCCGGTGCTCATCACTCTCTTCAACACGGTTGTGTGTCCGTGTCTCCTTACTTTTGTCCTGGGTAACCCAGCGTTCTGTCCTGCAGAGGAGGTCGGTCTTGTAACCCCACTCCTAGCCTGGCTCCTAGGTATAGAGTTGTGGGTTCAGTTTGACAAGATGGATTGGAGAAAGGTGACCCTGGGGGTGGGTGTGGTGCTGGTGGGTCTGGCTGTTCACATGCAGGTGACACACGATGGGCAGCTGCAGGATCCGGCCCGGGAGGATGTCGTGATCGGAGAGTAGATTTGTGTGTATCTGGGTGACATGGGGACATGTGTTTCTGTGTTGTGAGTTGGTTACTGTATAGAGTCCAAGCGGGAAAAACTTTTCCATTTTATTTGGCGTTTGAGAAAGCAAATGCAGAAAAGTAAAATTAATCGTAGATAAACTATGAAAATTCAATTTGGCACTGCTTATCATATGAGCATGATTGATTGTGAAGTGCTTAATATTTTTTTTTCAATTTCAGACTCTAATTTTTGGAAAAGGGGAGATTTTTTACGTGCAGTTGCATGAAACAGACCTTATGAATCCTTGGCTTGGATTTTGTTTGAATGTGAAATTTTGTGCAGTTTATCTTGCATGACTTCTGTTCAACCAGCTTTTTCAGCTTCGTAAGCTTTAAATATTAAAATGTTGTTAAATTAGTTTGATGTTGACTTGAAAGTGTTATAAATTTTACATAAACATACGAATCGGCCCTGTTTCAATTCTTTGCTTGGCTTGTCATGCTGCTGCTTCAAAATAAAAATTCTTGAATTTCGATTCAATTCTGGTGCTATACAGTCATCCTTAGGACTTACATGCATGTTGGATCGCCAAACACTCATTCGCCACGGCCACTCAATAAGTACGGACATCAATGACTCTCATTTAGACACAATATTCCAGATATCACTAGTGATCGTAGCTGATATCAGATGTCACTGATAAGAAATTCCCATCTCCTTCCCATCTGACTCAGCTCACCACCTCCAATACTAACACGCGCGTGACACACAAGTTACTCACGCGTTACCTTTGCATGAGTGATGGTGATCAGTTTCACGCGCGGGATTCTCCCCTCGCTGACCAGGAGCTCCGTGTTTCAGGGACCCCAGGCACCGATAGTGAGTTCTATGTGGACACTTCCAAGGCAGGTGATGGGGAACTTGACGTGTCCATCACTGCTCCAGACGGTACTCCACTCTCACACGTCAAAGTCAGCCTTACACCAACCAACTACAAGGTAGTGAGAGCAGTCAGAAGTAATATGGGACTGGTTACCGTTAAACAACTGATTGGAATTAGTGGATTTACCGGGTCGTGTGATTCTTGTTAGCGCGGGAATATGGAAAAGCTGATAGCAGTTCTCATTCAGACCAGATATGATATAAGATGATACACAATTCAGGATATCACTCCGAGATTGAGAGACCGTACATATATTCCAGATATCACTGATAACGCCATCACTTTTCCCTCTCAGATCCAGTATCCAGTTCCCATGGACGGTGACTACACGGTCAACATAAAGTGGAGTGGTGAGTGATATTGCACATTGTACGGTGCCATTATAACTCCGTATTGTGGATCATTTGTAGCTCGCGCGTTCCATCAGACATCAAGTGTGATGAATAATATCTGCACTGTGTGTTGGATAGTCTTAGAAGAGGGCGCGCAGACTTCCCTATTCCATCCAATTTCCATGCAACTGTTTTCATTGCAGGATAGTGGTAATGAATGAAAAAAGTATCTATGGAATGAATTCAGTGAATAATTATGAGAGAAAGTGTTTCATAAGATTAATCTGTGAATGTACATATCTTTGTTACCTCCCAGTTAGCACACACCCAGTTAAAGACAACAATAACTACAAAATATATAACTATTTTTAATTAATGTATAATTTGTACAATATATTCTCATTATCTTATCGCCAGGGCCTGGCTATATACATTATGATACAGGTGTTGTAGAAACTCTCTTATCCTCAAAATCATCTCTCAATTTTCACCTTTGTTGAGTTAAAATTTCTGATTTATCGTAATCTTGTACTTGTTTGTTCCACCTTCTCGAGTTGTTAGATCTAGCTCCACCTAGTTTGCGATAGCGAACTGAGTATAATATCTAAAGGTTTGGATGCTGTTGAAAGAATTGCCTAGCCTGTTATTACTGAATCTCAGAGCATATCAGACCACATAGTGTACAGTTATTAATCGGTAATTTGTTCCGTGGTAAATGTACATAATGTGTGCCTGGTTAATGTACATGTACATTGAACCAGGGTAGGTAGTTCATTGTTCAGCACATAAACTTCTCGGTATACCTCCTGCCATTATCGTCTACATATTATGTCCACTGATAAGTTTATCTTGATTTTTACGCGCTATGGAGGTTCAGATGATAATTAATAATGATAATACTGCAATCTATTGTGACCATTCCTTTACTTTTTGTTGTTTGAGACTTTTGCTTTGAATTAAAGCAAAATTATAGTGTAGAATTAGTGTAGAATGTCCATTTCAGAGTGTAAAGATGTACTATGTACAATCATGAATAGTATACATGGGTGTAAACATTGTATACAATGTATATTTCACATCTTCACCACGATGGTACATTATTGGTGTGGCAACAAAAGAACTGACCACTATAGTCTGCACAATGACATTGGCAGCATCTCTGGGCCCCTATCTTACTGCCACAGCTACCCGTCTTTATCACTGCTGCTCAATAGTATCTATAGGTACCATTATTCCGCACAGAGTTTTGTATCAAATATGTTGTTAGCGGGTTCTTTCGACCAATAATTGATAGGTCTCAATGCTGATGCCTCAGCAGCCAATCTTAGTAAATCTGTTGAGGTCTTCGCACTCAACACTCAGTGTACAATTGAACGATAGTTTACATTTGACACAGACTCCCATTTTGTAATTTTTAGCTAAGTTTTGCTCCTAGCTACCCATATAGGCCCATAATATGGATCCCAAACATGATTCCTATAACCCGGTGGTACGATGGTTCACTGGTCAGTCGTTACATTTACGGTAATGGGCCAACCTGGACTTAGATCACTGGTTATTTAGGGCACACCTGGCTCGTATATACACCTATCGCCGATCGAAATTATGTGTGAATAGGTTACACCATCATTTCACGATTGGTGATCGCATCAATTAGCAGGAGAAAGATTCCCGGTTTGTATGGCACGTGCTGAGTATCTGCTGCTGGTAGACACAAGAAGTAGGCGCAGAGAATATTTATAGATCAATTAATTCACTCTCATCTGTTGTGTGGAAATTAGTTACAACTAATTGTCTACACACGTGAATAGTGTGCTACTCACACCACACACACACACACACACACANACACACACACACACACACACATAATTCAGCTGGGTACTGTGTACGGTGTTGTGAATAACACATGTTATACAGCTACACACACCCACACACTCTCCCATGATAGTCATGATTATCATGTTTGCGATATTAAAATTTTCAAACTTTCTTCACCTCAAAACACATTTTATTCCTTTCTTTGAAGCCGAGCTGATACTCCGTTAAGATGTCCGATTTTTTCGTGCGTTCCTGGTTTCCGGTCGCCCAGAAGGACAGTTTTACATCGACTCTACTAGTCACACGTGTATGTTTTTTGTGTTACAAGAATTTAGTCAATTATCCTCATTCCCCCATCCTTACGCTGTCAAACCCATATTGATATTCAATAGGAAAACATCACGTCGCATTTTTAGATCAGATTTTTAGATCAGATCTGATTGTACCTAACGGTATAGGTAGTTTGGCAAATGTCATATTGAGCAATTTGTTCTGTTGTCGTGACAACGTGTAAGAAGTATATTTCTCACACAGAAATCCATCCCCTAGTGTTCTCCCTTCACTGTGAATTATTTTCAAATTACCCTGAACGGATATGCCTGTCACAGCCCTGTACTTTATACACAAGGAATGAATTTAGTGAAGGAGGACGAACAATGAACATGGTGTGAAATGTGAAGCCCTGCTGCACACGGAGAAGTCGATCGTTACACAACACCATATGGCTTGTTGTCCTACTCCATTGGGACTTGGTATTTTTGGCGGAATTTTTCATTCCAAAGTTTACATAGAGGGCACAGGTAACTCTTCTAACTTACCTATTGATTCCTTAATGATAGGCTTTTATTTTTCGTTTGATCAGTTTCATCCAGTTTCATCCAGTTACATAATTACTGATCAGGATTGCTGAATTGTCTAAAGACTCATTGAAATAACTCGTCATGGTTCATGCTCTTTAGAACGGAATTAGTATATCTATGCACTGTTAAAATTTCAAACGCAAGAAATTATCTCAAAACTCTTTAACGAATTATCTTATTTGTGATTCATTCGACCGTCACATAACACGAGATAAAAACGATTATATTTATTGATCCTTTCTCTTCTCCTTGTTCCTTCTATCCTTTCTCTTTCTTTTCTTCTCGACTAACGGGAAGTAAGCATACTCAGCTATACCACAATTCGAGATCTTGTCACGGGACATCCTGATGTACCCCTTCTCTCCCCACTCCACACCCCAGCTATTCTTCACTATCCACGCCTCTTGCGTGAACCCTATGAGGGTAACAGCGTGGTTTACCCGTGCGAAATCACAGGCTTTGTCCGTAAACAACCCATCAGCGTACTCGTACATGTTTTTCCCCGCGTACACGGCCACGGACACCACGTGTTTCGACGCGAACACGGCTAGAGCGTGCTCGTCACCCTCAGGAACCCGCTCCCAGTCTGTGACTTTGTATCCGGAGAATGCGTTAGGTTTATCACCCATATCTGGGTCACAGTGCATGTCTATGTTCATGTAGGGTTCCTCCGCCGCATCCGATATACGTCCCCTCTCCTTGACGTATTTCCACGCGTCCATGTACCAGCCCCCTCGACACCCGTTTCTGTGCTCTTCATGCTCATAAGCGCAGGACAGAACCTCCTGTATGGAGAGCTGAGTGGCGTCCTCCCCAGACTCCACGGCTAGCCCGCCCTCTAGAGAGTAGATAGCGGCATGAGCCCAGCAGGAGCCACACGAGCCCTGATTGGTTACCGGAGTCACGTGACCCTCAACCCTGTGATCATACGCGATGGGGGCCACGTCACGGAGCTGTAAACGTGCTTGTTGCCCTAGTGATCGTTTGTGAACCGTGCTGGTTACATTGGCTAGTCCTGTGCTTAGTTTCCTCTCTTTAGCCGTCAAGCAGGTGAACTTGTTGAGTTCCTTCCTGTACCCCTTTCCGTGGGCTACCTGCATATTCTCACGATTGTGACTGGTAATGTCTGCCTCATTCTTGGCAAAGATGCTAAACCTCTTCTTGACCGACTCGTTATCTAACTCAGGAGCTATGCTACTCCTGTGCTGCTCCTTCATAAAGTTTATATATCTGTGTCGCTTGGATCGGTCTCTCAAATCTGCTTCCGGTATCACTTCATCCTCATCGCTTTCGTCAGAGTAGGGGTCTTTGAAACAGGGTGCAAGATTGACGAGAGTGTATAGCAACAAAATCGTTAAAATCATGTCACACAGCTATAGATGACGTTGAATGAATATATAGCTGTTGTCGGGCTACAGAATGGAAAGAATAGGTTTTTTTGTTGATGCTTAGAAAGTGTAGGATTATTAAATTTGGACATCACAAGTTAGGTGCGTCCTTTTGTTCTTCATTCTCTTCGTGATTTAATTGATCGCCAAGTTAATTGAGTAAATCTTGTATCACCTTCATGTTAGTTGTAGCACAATTTAATCACTGCACAGCTGTAACAACACTTCTGTACTTGAATTGATTTATCAAGAAGCTTCATTAAAATGAATTAATATTTCCTGCCGAAGGAGTTGCCTTGTCTTACAAGTAATAGTTTTGCCACCAGAGTGATAATTGATCCAGATAATTTATGAGAAAAAGCGTTATAATAACTCCCAAATAATGGCCCAGGCGTCACATGGCCCATTCTCATGAGTATTTGGCTAATGATCTGCTGGTCCTGGACTGTCGGCCAAATTGCTTGGAATTTTGCCAACTGTCAACGTCAACTCATCATCAGACACATGCCTCATACCATGATGTTAAACTTAGTGTGCGTTCTACATAGACGTAGGTTTAACACATCATTGATGGGAGAAGATATGGTGGTTAACACAGGGTTCCAGTGTGTCACATAAACAGATCCAATTATCCACATGTAATTGGCGGTTACAAGCCGACCGATTTTTCCTTATATGGTAATGGTATGCTGCGGACATGGGTGTGTGTGTGTGGTTGGGGTATATACACTTAGCCTGAGCTATTTCCTCCTGTTCTACCATTGGATGTTGTCTACATGATCTACACTATGTACGCGGTATAATAGTTCAAACTTCGATCCAAGTTTGGTCTCCTATGTCTGTTATAATGTGTGTGTGTGTGTGTGTGTGTGTGTGTGTGTGTGTGTGTGTGTGTGTGTGTGTGTGGGTTTGTGNTTGTTTTTTTTTTTGTTTTTGTGTGTGTGTGTGTGTGTGTGTGTGTGTGTGTGTGTGTGTTTGTGTGTGTGTGTGTGTGTGTTCCAGCTCCAGCTATACTACCCATACAGTAACTTGTCCATATATTGTATGTGTGGTTCTCGTGTTTTGGTGCGGACTGAGCAGAGCTAGGATCTATCAGCGATTGCTCAGCGATTGGTGTTATATTTTGCTTCCTCCTACTGTTAGGATTAATTCACAGTTCATACTTCATATCATTTTCGACCATTCATTTCACACCACTCACGGATTTGTTGTCAGATTTGGAATATGTGGATCATAAATTTCGAATCTCTTCGCTATCAATAAAATAAAAACAAAAATCGTATGAATATTCACTTTATGGCCGATCTGTGCTAGCTGTGTTGATTCAAGCAACCAATAGTGCAAAACTCTAGAATCCAGACTCTAGATAACAGATAAATTCTAGCTAAACTCGTGGTATTTAAATATTTTTAGGCCGTTTATTTTGAAAATCGGTAGACTTGCTGCACAATTTATATGATTTACACGATTTACAATTGATCCTGTGCGAGACTCGAGAGGATCGCTCTATGCACTGGGTACAGCTGTTTGTTCTTGTAGGTTGTTTCTGTTTCGATCTCTTATTCCTCACCCTACTTTTCTCTCCAACTTTATCGTACGGGTCAATGCCACGAAATGTTATAAAGGCCAAGGTGTATTATAAATGGTGCTGTAGAAGCCGCGAAGACCATTTGAATAAGGTTCTCCGGCAAAGTGATGTCCTATGTGCTCGAAATATAAATTAACCAGCCCCCTCTAGAAACACTATTTTCGGATTGCATCATTATCCATCTACGGCTCCCTTAATGCTATTTTGAACGCGAGCTACCTATAGTTATCCCAGCATAACCTAGTGGCTGCGGTTTCAACGAAATATGATGAGCAATGTTAAGAACGCGCCTTCTCTGTGATACTTCCTGACTTCGGCTATGATATACCACGGAGTCCGTTTGTATGAGATCCTGTCTATTTCTCCTCTCTATAACCGTATTCTAACAAGTCATGAGTGGTTGACGCACAATATAACCACAGTAAACAATCCAGAATGACTTGGGAATGATCTAGATCTATCCCAGTATAGATGTACATTAGATCTCAGGGACTATAATCCGGTCATAATATGTTGGATTGAACCTTCTTCAGGGCGAATACACTGTATCTTTCCACGAAACACAAGCCTATGATATTGCTTGCCCCGCATATTTGGGGAAACTCGGCTCTACTAAACGAGAACCTGATGTTACCATAGTAACCGAGAAGAGTTGCGCATCCTTTGTTCTGGTATATGTAAACACAAGGAAACTTTATAAGGAAGCTCCTTATTTCCGTGTTCCAAACTTACGTTGATTATGATATAAGACCTGCTCAAGGAAAATCGAATTCTGATAATCGCGACCTGATCCAAAATCCGATCAAGATTACGGGAATTTCCGTGAGTTTTTTATACCGGAAGCAGCATACTCCCTCTCCCATATATAACCGTTTTCTATATATACGACGATGAAAGCTATAATTGGTCCCGGTTCGATCATTATAGCCCAAGCTGCTCTCATAGCCAATGTATGTTAGGTTAGGTCGTTACTCGACTCTAATTGACCCCCGCATTCTATATACCCGCTTCTCTCATATCTAGCTTTACCAAGTACACAGTACGGCCGCGGTGTTGAGGATCCCCAGAGCTTTGAGCGTATTGTATTCAACAGTTGTGTATAGTTCAGATTAAGTTCCCGTGTGTGCAGTTGACACTTAAACAGTTTACATATCATGTCGATTATTTCCAGTATAAAGCAAGGACTTGTCCGTCTTGCTCTTTTCTTCCTAAAGCCAGTGCTTATACTCGGGCTATACGATGCAGATATCGGGGTCCTGGAGAATGTGCTGAAGAGAGTGGTCCGCCCGTTACACGAGAAATTGGACCGTCTCAGTGACAAGTTGTCAGAGTTGGAGAGGTCCATGGAGCGACAGAGTGATATTCTCTCCAACAGATCACTCTCACCCTCCCCTCATCCTCCAGCGATACTCATCTCTTCTGCTGATGATCCACATGGAACTCCAATCGAGGTTTTGCAACGAACTACACTGAGTAAAAGAGATGATAGAGAAGACGATATGGAGTTTGATTCGCCGGGTAGCTGTGTAGATCTTACAGAAGAACAACCCAAGAAGACAAGTTCATCAAGTGAATTCAGACCCATAGCTGCCGCGGAGCACAAAACTAAACAGAAACCGAGGAAGAAACTTCCTATTCCGGGGAGAAGAGGCTCTCTGAAGAGTGATCCCGATGATTCAGATCAGTTCCCAGAGAGGAGTGATCCGATGCTCAAACACAGACGATCATCCCCATCCATATTCGATGTGGCAGCCTTGATGAAGAAAGAGACACCCACATCAGAAGATGATCTGAAGAAGAAACGATCAAGATTGTTGTCATCTCCTGCCATTTCCCCCTTCATTCCCGTTCAGTCAGACCAATATGATGAACACTTTGATATCAATGATCAAGATGATGATAATTTCAACAGATACGGTGAAGATCCTAACTATGTAAGAAGGGCAAGCTCTCCGAATCTTATCCATGCTTTCTTATCCGAGGCAAGGATTTTTGGTAATTCTGAGCCAGATCAAGAGCTTGAAGAGGAATACCAGAACTTAAAACTCCCTGAAGTGAGAAGTAGTCCAACAACACCCAATTCAGAAAGAAGGAGGTCTCTACTTGAGGCTATTGGGATTCAGCCAGATGAGCCTGAGGTTTTCCCATCAAGTGCTGCTCCAGAACTGAATCCCTTTTCTTCTCCACCGCCTCCCGTTATACCCAACCCAATCTTGTCCAATCTGACATATTCAAACTTTTTTAGTCTCATGGAGCAGCATCCATTTGACTTCGATCACAAGTATTCCCCTCCTGAATTTGCTGAGCCTCGCTTCAATTTCAATGATGACATCTTCACTGATCCTCCTCAGACCTTGGTTCGAGCTCCATCATCAGAAACTTTTGTTTCACTATCACAGTTTGATGAAATCGATCACAAGTTACTGACCAGTGAAACTGCTATGTCCAAGAGAGCGATTTTCCAGCAGAGACGCAAAGGGAAGATGGCAGACAAGACCAGCATCGACAAGTCATCCTTTCTTGGGGACAGCTTCCATGACACTGTTACTGACTCTTCACTGGAGAAGATAACCTACATGGAGCTTGACCCATCTCGAAATGTCAGTCCATGGAACAGCTTCCAACTAACTGACGAGTTTGGGAACTCTAGAGAGTCACCAAGACCACAGTTCATAGACCAGAAAACTATTGATGCTGAAATTGAGGACCTCGATGATGATGAGGCCGACTTCAAACCCATAACTTTCACTGCAGATAAGGGAGGAGTGGCGTCACCTCGAGTCGCATCTCCTGCAAAAATATCATCCCCTGACTTCCCTGGGAACATCCCCTCTCCGATATCACCATCCCCAAGTGATGTGATGAGATCTCGATCTCCTTCCCCCATTCCTCCACCCATAGCAGAGACTGATGATGAAGTGATTCCAGATTCTGAGAACGAAGAGACGCTGAAGAGGGATCAGAACAGGTCTTTCTCCCTAGACGTGAAGGAGAAAATGCTCTTGCCTCCACCTAGGAAGCAAAGGTCTTTGTCAGTGGCGAATATCTTTAAGAAGTTTGAAAGTGTCAGTGATTCTGAAGCCCCCACTCGGAAGAAGAGCTTAGTGTCACCCATAAGTGGAATAATGAAACGGATCGGGAGGAAAAAATCCAAGGTCAATAGACCCGAGTCTTGTCCACCACTCAAGAATTCTGAGAGTAATGAATCTATTGGGTCATCATATCGGGAAGTTTCTATACCAAGTCCTGCACATACCGTGAAATCTTCATCTTCATACGAGTTTCCGACGCACAAACCACCAGTGGGACTAGTTAAGAAGATGAAGAAGAAACTTTCTGTCAGTTACTCTGACTTCTCATCCAAAAGTATTGCTGCTACCATGGAACAGAGTGGTGAGGAGGGTGAGGAAACTGACAATAAACCTCGCAGGAAAAAGTCCAGCATAAAGTCACTCATCAGTCGTATTAAGACACCCAAAAAGAAGGATTACACCAAACTGCTGAAGGGTTCTGATAGCAATCTTCCAGAATCTTCGTTAGACAGTATCAACACCTCCTCAGTTGTCTCCAACGTAGAAATGGAATCAGAGGTTTTCGAGAGTGATCCAGAAGAAGAAGCTGGCTCCCGAAACTGGGCAAATTATGACAGTGCACTCAATGATCAGTACTCAGATACTTTACAGAGTCCTGACCGTGGCAGTACTTCCAGGACATCATCTCCAATGTCAGGGAAGCCCCCCATCCCGCCCTCACCGAGCCCCGCTAAGAGGAGATATTCCACTGCTGTTACCTCTAATTTAGAGAGTAGGATGCCGAGATATGCTCCTGGTGTTATGCCAGATAAGTTCGATCCTTTGTCCCCGAGAGATGATACTCTAACTCCTGGCATGGCTGAGATTCTTTCAAGGAGGAGTCAGTCACTTACACCTGATATTGGCGACATACTAACTAGAATGAGGAGCTCTCCCCCTCCAAATTTACCTGACGCATCATCCAGAGATAGGCCTTACTCGCCCATTCGAAATATTCCCGAACCAATCTCCAGACGAAGTCAGTCACCAGCTGCACCTGATGAATTGGCAGAAATATTGTCAAGATCACAGTCGCCTACTCAAGAGGATATCCCTATACGAAGCCCCTCGCCTATAGCAGATTTGGTTGAAGCCATTTCTCAGAGGAGACAATCTGCTGTACCTCAGCAAGATGACATGGTCTCTGAAACATCACCTGGTCGTAGAAGATCGTCAATTGCAGATATAATCGATAATATGACAGCAATTAGAAGTCGATCCCCCAGCCCTGAAATACCAATCAGATCATCAAGAAGTCAGTCTCTCACTCCAGACTTAGCAGACACGTTCTACCGAAGAAACTACCCTGGAACGCCAGAGATGCCGATAAAAGCAACCAAAAGTAAGAGAAGTCAGTCACTGACTCCAAGTATGGCTGACATCATGAGTCAGCGTCATAGTCCAGGCGCAACGAGAAGATACTTCGCGGAAAATAGGACTTTGGTGAAGACGAAATCGGTGGAGGAGATAATTTCAAAATTTGAGGGTCATAATTTCGAGACACTGGCTCCTCACCTGGCTTCTCAGATCAGTAACAATGTGATCCTGCAAAGAGCAATTTTCGATATCATCGAAGAGGAAGGTTACGCTTTGATCAAAAGGAGACAAGATGCTTGTAGGCAGAGTCAATCAGTCGATCTTCTCTACAGAGGAAAGTCACTGGATGATCTGGCTGATAAGGCCAAGGAATACTCAAACCTTGATTTAGAGTACCTCCGGAAGATATCTGAAATACAGAAGTCCGGAACCTTCACTGATTCCGAGATAATCAAAGGTCTGAAATCTCTGATTGACGATACTAACTACCAAGGTCCAAGGAAACTATTTCTTTGCAGTTTCTTGTGTAACGTTGTGAAATCAATTAACAGTACTACTAATCTAGAACCATCTGCTATTAAGAAAGCATACACAAACACTGTCAAAGATTTCAAGGCAACAAGTGATGCTATTGAAGCTATAAGCGAACCTAGGGGCCTTGCTGCCATCGAAAACAAGCAGAACAGTATTGTCCAGTCTATCCTAGAATCTCTTATCTCCATCAGCTTCCAGTCCATGTTTGAGAAGGACAAGGAAGAACGGTATAAGAAGGTTGTGGTCAGAGAACTCCTGAGAAAGTTCATGTCTGACAAGCTCAACCTGCATCGGCGTACAACATTCCAGGCATCTGTACAAATCAGAAACTGCTTTGCTTGCCATTTCAGGAATAGGCTTTACCAACTGAGAAAAGCCCATCTAATGAAAAGCAAGCCACCCAGGCCTAAGACAAACCGTCCTCTGCAAAACAAAGACACAGCAAGGCAGTCCGAGGACCTATTTTTTGATTCAGATTCCTTCATACCACCTGCTCCACCCTCTTCGTCAGCCACTGCAAAGAAGCCTGAACCGGAATTCACAACTGCATTCAAAAGAACCAGAACCAAAGTGTATCGGGACAAAGCAAAGAAGATGGAAGACTTCAGAACCCAATACATAATCAAGCTATGTGTTTCTAACATGCTGGAATCCATGTCTAGGGAGTATCGTCGGAGACTTGCCAGTAGAAAGGAACACTACACAGCAATATGTAAAAATGTGCTATCCAGCATTGCAACAGAATCTCAGTTTTCAGAACTAGTGAATTGTGTGGTCCAAGACCTTCTGGCTAAGTATCTGTATCAAAGACTCCGAGATTTCCGGAAGGTTCGAGATGATAGTTATGAAATCATGGATAGGAGTATGGTACTGAAGGTTGAGAAAAGTGAGCTGGTAAGACTGCAGACATTCCACCGGGAGAAGGCTAAAAGAGGCAGTGAGGTTGTAGAGAGGGTCTGTTACTCTCCCATTCCTAGCCGTGAACCTGATTCAATGGGTGCTNATCCAGCATTGCAACAGAATCTCAGTTTTCAGAACTTGTGAATTGTGTGGTCCAGGACCTTCTGGCTAAGTATCTGTATCAAAGACTCCGAGATTTCCGGAAGATTCGAGATGATAGCTATGAGATCATGGATAGGAGTATGGTACTGAAGGTAGAGAAAAGTGAGCTGGTAAGACTGCAGACATTCCACCGGGAGAAGGCTAAGAGAGGCAGTGAGGTTGTAGAGAGGGTCTGTTACTCTCCGATTCCTAGCCGTGAACCTGATTCAATGGGTGCTGCTTCTGTGATACCTCAAGAGACTTCCCTAGACCACACTGACTCCTTCTGCTCCTATCAGAGTTTTACCGATGACTATGGGCCTGGTTTTAATGATTTCAGCTGCCAGGTTGCGTTCGATGAAGCTAGTAAAGCGTCACATCCAGCACCGACAGAACCAGTTAGGACAAGTAGCCCCATCAAAGAATACATCACCTCAACCACCCAGATTGTACCTGGTGACTTTCACCAATCCCCCAGTGGTTCAATGAGCAGTCTCCTCACAACCCACACTGAGGCAACACAAACCGACACAATCCCCACGTCCCATCTTGAGGTGAAGTTGCCTAAGTATGGGAAACAGCCGGGTGGTATAAAGTCTAAGAGGAAACCCCCCAGTGGAGCTGGAGCAAATTATGAGCACAGACCTCACCATGAAATTACTCGATCCAGATCACTTGACAGTGCACTAGGAGATGATTCATTGACCTCATCAACGTCTTTCAGCAGCCGAGGTAACTGCACTCTGTCCGAACAATTAATTTGGTGACAATTATCCCGAGCTCCTCATGGGTTGATTTCATCAAAAAAAATCAAATTTTTAACTTTTGGATACATTGTTCACTTAATGTCTATATGAATAACAGTGTTGTGTGGGATTTGTGAAGCAGTAACATGTTGCAAAGCATATCAAACGTTGGGTTAACTGATCACCAATCATCACACCTTCACAAAACATAGAAAAGCAAAAACACGGTAGGAGAGCAAAATATACCCACTTCGATTAGCTTGATGAAAATAACAGTTCGTTTAACTAATCGTGACACAAGTTACTTATTCAAAAACGATGTGAAACGGTTGCTTCAAACCATCCACCAGCCCTCAATAATCTACAGACCACCGAGAACCTCCAAAAGTATGAGTTCCAAACTACAGTTTTTTTAGTTGAATCTCAAGTTTACTTCTAGAAGACATATTTCTTATTGCTTTGTATTTCAGATGTCCACATTCCGAAGTCTCCCTTCAACATCAATGTCCGGACACCGTTCAACCCCTCCAGCGTCCTGGCTAGTGGACCAGGACTCATGTATGGCATTGTTGGGAAACTATCACTATTCGAGGTATTTGCTGTTATTAATCCAGTACGCATCACATTCACCAACTTAGGGTTTTTACATCATGTGACATGAATAATCCTATCGTCTACACTAACACTAAACCGTCTTGATCATCAAGTGATACTGNCACACACACACACACACACACACACACACTCAGCTGATAAAAAAAAAATGATCGTTTCCCCCACCCCCTAGGTTGACTGCAGTTCTGCGGGCGGCGGACCACTCAATATAAATGTCGAGGATGACTCCCACAACCTCATCCCTGTCAAGGTAAACTTTTTAACCAAGGGGGTCCTTTCTGCATATGCTCAAATAGCATCATATTCAGCTTGTCCTTAAAATCCTGATCCATATACCTGATTCTATAATTATTCTACTTATCATGGGCTACTCAATCTCATGTGAATCCTAATCCAACTGATACGATTTCGTTTCCTATAAAAGAGGTCTCTTGTTAACTCAAACTGGTTCAAATTGCTATACCACCACCAGTACCAATACCAGTCCTACAAACCACTGATATCTCGCTCCAGGTATCAGAAACTCAGCCGAACTGTTACGACGTGTCATTCGTCCCCTCGGAGCCCATACCCCATCACGTGACAGTCAACTGGAACGATAACAACGTCAAGGGGAGCCCATTCCGTGTGGACGTCATGCCTCGACCCGAGAACGACATCAACTTAGGTAATTATTAATCATCACACGTCTTGTTACATAATTGGCTGGTGATCTACAACGCCAGAGCTTATGACAGTAGCTAGATTATGAATAAGTAGCGACCCGACCATAGCTAATGCTCTAGTGAAGTAGAAATTACAAATACAATACAATCGGAGATTTTAGTGGATGATAAATCACACTGTCTTCCAACATGAACAACCATACGACTAATGACTATTATGAGCAATGAGAGCAAGAGAGCAATGACAGCAATGACTATTATGAGCAATGAGAATATTTAATTACCATTACTAACTTTTCCAGATCTAGGTAAGGTCCATGATGTGTAAGTGCTATAATCATGCTGGCCCAGCTTGAAATTTACACAAAAAATATCGTTATGTTTTCGCCGTGGTAGGGTAAACTGCATGACCTTTATGGAATATTTGCTACGAAAGCTTTTTGGTTGCTCGAGGCTGAGTTTAAATGGAAGATACTGAATCATGTTTCACAGAAGTAACCATACACCATAGATCTTAATCAGTTCCGTAATGCACTTAGATTCCAGGTGTCATGTCACTAGATCATTGCTGAAATCTGCTCAGCACAGAAATTAACCAGTTTTCTTGATCTGCCGTTTTCTTGACAGGCGGTGAGGGTAAGATCAGAGTCTACTACTCGACAACAACCTCGTCAGAGAAGATTAGACACAGCTGCAGATTCCTGCAAACTTTACTCGAGAGGAAGAAGGTACTAGGGGAGAGGTTTCTTATTCAAACACAAGGAATTTCTTTTTTCGCTGCTCCGTCATACGCTTGTGTGATTTTTTCAAGTATATCTGTCTATTCAGGTTCATCTTCGGGAGGACTTCGAACCGTGGATCCCAATAGACATCGGTATGGATCGCGATGAACGGAATAGAATATTCGAGAAGGCGGGTGTCAGGAAAACTCCCATGTTGTTTATCGATGATCAGTATGTCGGCGACTACGATGATGTAAGTACCCCAGAATGGTCTCATGATGTGAAAATTCATATGACAAGTAAAAAATGGGAATGTCTCTGAAAAAAATTTTTCGAACTGATAACATGAACAACGATAATCATAAATAAACATTGAAATCCTAAATTAAACTACAAATACAAGTAGTAGAATAATCCGCATCATGACATGTATATCTGCTGTAGGTAACAGAGTTAGACGAGATTGGTGAGCTGGATAGACTACTCAGTTACTGTGCACTCAAATACCGTAATCTCAAAACAGTGGAGGAGGCTAGGAAAGCAGATGAGCTATTTAGGATGCAACAAGAAGCAGGCAGAACAGAGGATTAGCTGAGACAATTATATCTGTGCATTTATTTTAGACATATTTAAAACTCTATGCATTGCGATGGAAAATTTCACTAGAATTTTATCGATATTTTAAGATTAAGAATAAGAGGCTCTAAAATTAATCTGTGACTTATGTGTCACCACATGATTGGCTCTTTTTAGAAGTAATTTCTTGACTGGCTAGAGTTGATATATTCCAAATTCTATACAATGCTGACGGTATACGTTTGATAACGGTTTTAACGATGTGTGGTTAACTTCAAATCCTGCCCGAGCAAGGATACTTTTTTATCAGTGAGACTGAGAGATGGATTTTTCGCTTTTTGAACGGATATACATTTTGAATTTGCATTTCAACGTGAAACATTTAATTGTAAATAACAATTATTAGATTATTTTTAACGCCACTCGACACAAATTATCGCTTCTAAAAACGCATTTTCAATTATTTACAAAACAAAACTGAAACCCTGCAACTGCCCATAATTAACTAATCACTTAATTGGCACAATATATCTTCCTACTGGTTGCCTCTCTAGCACTGGGAATGTCAGGTGTATTGTTCCCTATCAACGTAAACGGCTTCTTGACAATGTTTATTTTGGCGAGTGCATTCGTAACTTCACCCTCTGACATAGCTCTAACTCTCTCTGATTGGTCCACGAACTGATGCACGTGGAAATGACCTCCCGATCGCGTTTCCTGGTCTTTATTATCCCACCTGCAGATCAGTCATATACATTGGTTCAGCTGTGAACCTAGCCATCGGAAGCCTGGCATTCGATGCAAACTCGAACTCAAAGGTCAGCGGTAGGCATGTGCCTAGCATCGCCAGGTGCAATTGGAATGGATTATAACTGTGAAATGTGACGTTCACGTACCGAGCAATGAAAGCGTCGAGGATGAGAGCAATGATCACGTTGAGTATGATGAGAACACATACCACCCACCAAGAGATGAAGTAGAACCCCGCCCACCATTCTCCCCGTGATTGGGAAAATGCATCTGAAATAGAAGATGAGTTATAACCAGCTTGAGCTATCAAGAGGAACAAAATGAGCATTGATTTGGAACAATGTTGCTTCTAGAATCCACTGCGGAAGTCTAAATTCTAACGTTGCTGCAAGTGCAACAGTAGCTCATAGTCATCAGAAAAATTTAAATGTCTAATGCTCAGGTCTTGAGTGCTGACTTTAATCATCATTCATTGCTGCCTGAATAGAGTACCACGAGTTCTCATTTCTAAAGCATCCTTACCGACGAGAACGTGCCAGTTGTTCACCACCATTAGAGTGAAGAGCGTTACTATGGAAGCGAAGAAATCGTCAAAATTCAGCGAGTAGTAGTCTGAAAACATGGAATGTAGTCACAATGCCTGTTCACTTCATATCATACCACTACCAGAGACTATGATCCAGAGTTTAACATCGTGGCAGCAAGTAGAGCTAGCATCAACGATTGAAACGGTCAAACTAACCAAGGTTCCAGTAAGTTCCACATTGTCTGGAAAGGAGTTTATGGTGCTCATCCACAGCACTGCGATTGTGGATGTCGTTAGTCAACTCTATTGAGAAGAGTTCCATTCCAATGATAGCGTAAACATACATAAGAGCAGCGAGTATTCCTGCGGAGATGAGTCACTTTTAGTTTTATGAGTATGATAGTCATAGATGAGAGTTGGGAGGTTAACTATAAGTGACCACATGGCGTCACTCTACACTGGCACAATGCCATTACCAGATGGCATGATGCCAAATAATGCCAAGTCGTGTCATCACTCTAACTCACCGAGGTAGACCTGCATCTGTCGGATGAGTGTCAAATACGTTTTTACCACAACCCTCAATCTCTTGACCTGATAATAGTTCTCAGTTGAAGATGTAGTTTTCAATTAAAGAGTTGCGAAAAGTGGAATATGCTGGCAAAATGCCGGGTATTTACACTTTTCAGCATAATTTGGAAGTACATTCACCTGTAGGAACACTCTTGTGAATCTCAGACAGATAAGGAGGTTGATTCCCCGTGTGATATCCTCTGACATTCCCTCGTCTACAAACGGTGGGTCAGAGTACAGGATGATTGTCAGTACAGCCAGGGTCAGGGTGATCGCCAGATCAAACACGAACGAGATATGGGTGAAGTAGAACCGGGGCCCGTGACCAAGAAGTCGCAACACCTGAGAGGGATGGAGCCAGAGGGTGAAACGTGGGTGAGAGAGGGGAGGTCATGAGGAGAGGAGTGGGGCCGATAGGAAAGGGCAGTTCAAATTAGGGCAGGGTGTGTCATGCTGCTGACCGGCCTCAATTGAAAATGCCCGAATCCTAGGTTATTATTCACCTGTTCAATGACGAAGTAAACAGTTATGAAGATGTTTAGATCGAGCACTATTGTAGCACCCACATTGATTGCCTCTTTAGATGTCTGACACAGCATAATGAACAGGAATGCTGTGTTGAAAAAGGCTAAGGCCGTCCCCACCATCTGAAATAGTTTGGGGTTTGCAGGATGAGGAAAGTAGAATAAGCTGCGCTTGCTCTTTCACTGATTACGAACCGCAATATGACTAAGGGTCATTTTATTTGGGTCAACAGAAACATCCTCGATGTGACCATGATCAATAGCTGCACAAACCTCGAAAGCCCAGTGGGACACAATTGTGTGAAGACGTCGGACACTGAGTGTATTTTGTCTGGCTGCCATCTTTTTCGACCATTCCACATAGTCAGTTTCAATATCTGTGGAATAGTATATCATGGAATATCATATTTGCCTGGGGAGGATGCTTGATTTTATCCCGAGATAATGGATCAGATTCATTTTTGGGCTTGAGAGATTTCCGATTTACCGATGAACAATTTGACGAAGTCCTGTTTATCTAGAATGTCTGTCTGAAGCTTATTAGCATCGTCAAGAACTTGCAGGACATACTTCTTGTATCGTTTCTTCATTCTAGTGACAGTTCATTCTGTCACACTCACGAAGAAAGTTATTCAAATTAGACGATAGGAGACTGCAGAGATACTCCATTTGACGTGATCAAACCTCACTGATTCGAGGAGATGTGTCAGTGTGGCAACTTCAATCCAACTCTGTTTTGGTTTAGAACTGGAAAGTGATGAGGAGGGGGCACTAGGATCGAATTCGGGCTCATAGTCCTCAACTAGAAGGGAATTGTGATCCAACAATCCCTGTTCCATCTCTTCGGATACTGGAATTGAAAAAGAGTGTGAGGTATGCAAGCATGGTTTCGGGAAACCTGTTGCAAGAGTTGTGTCAAGACAGGTGATGTCACGAGGGGTTGTGCAAAGGAAGTGGTGTCAAGGACTTACAAATTTTTGATGCACTTGGGTTTGTAAGGACCTCAAAAGCGGCTCTCAGAGCAATATTACGTCTCTTGACCAGTTCATGGAGGGAAGTATTGAAATGTTGCCGGAACTGGTTATAGATAACAGCCAATAGTAAGTTCATTAGACCGTATGTTCCTGAAAAAATGCAGGAAGATTGATTCCAGGGTCATATTATGCTGCTCAATTTTCTCGCATAATTTTACAGAGTTTGGATCATGAAAGTTCTTCTTCAATCTGGAGACATCACTGTTCTCACCTAGCCAAATAAAGACGAAGAAGAAGATAAAATACAGTCTGTTCTTCTTGTATGCTGGCAGCATTACATCTGGGTTGTTTGCGGTTGTGAAGAGGACCAGTAGTTTCCACATACTCTCTCTGATTGTCCCAAAATAGGTTCCTTCGTCAACCTGAAATGGTAGTGACGTCACAGGTTGGACATTGCCTTAATATCATCTCAACACGCCGCGGAGAAATGTGATGCTGAATTCTGCTGTTGAGAAGCTGTTGAGAAGCTGTAGAGTTAATGTTGTCAGTCAGCCGTCAATCACATTGGTGGTGATGAAACTATAGTAGTGATAGCTATGTAACTGTAGTGCCTCTGTGTCCCGATTCACCACAGAACACAGCAATACGTCACATGCCAAAACAGTAACACGGACAACAACAAAGCATCAAAACAAGGACAGTGGACAATGGACACATTAGTATCGCGAAATATTGAATCATATTCACCACGATGTTGTCAGCAAAGAGGATATGAGCGACCACCCCAAATATCATAAGATTCAGAGCGAGCACGACCAGCACTCCCAGAACTTCANAACAACCAAATCTCATTTGGTTTTGGGAAAAATTTTCTCGTATAATTTACAGAGTTTGGATCATGAAAGTTCTTCTTCAATCTGGAGACATCACTGTTCTCACCCAGCCAAATAAAGACGAAGAAGAAGATAAAATACAGCCTGTTCTTCTTGTATGCTGGCAGCATTACATCAGGGTTGTTTGCAGTTGTGAAGAGGACCAGTAGTTTCCACATACTCTCTCTGATTGTTCCGAAATATGTGCCTTCGTTAACCTGAAATGGTAGTGACGTCACAGGTTGGATATTGCTGTATCATCTCAACACGCCGCGGAGAAATGTGATGCTGAATTCTGCTGTTGAGAAGCTGTAGAGTTAATGTTGTCAGTCAGCCGTCAATCACATTGGTGGTGAATCGGTGATGAACTGATGAAACTATAGTTATGATAGCTCACTATAGTCATGATAGCTATGTAACTGCAGTGCCTCTGTGTCCCGATTCACCACAGAACACAGCAATACGTCACATGCTAAAACAGGGACAACAACAAAGCATCAAAACAAGGACAGTGGACAATGGACACATTAGTATCTAGTATCATATTCACCACGATGTTGTCAGCAAAGAGGATATGAGCCACCACCCCAAATATCATGAGATTGAGAGCGAGCACGACCAGCACTCCCAGAACTTCAGGCATGCTGCGTCTGATAGCGTTCAGCATCTTCTTCATGATCGAGCTGTTCTGTATCATGTAGAATGGTCGGAGACATCGGTATGCCCGCACTGGGTCGGACTCTTTATCCGTTTCTTGAGCTGTTTGATTACAATGTGATAAAGTTTAAGTCCAAAACGATGAAAATTGGAAATTGCATCAGAATAGCTACATAACTTCTATACAATGTATTTAGACCATATAAAATGAAAATTCGACTTACCCAGGTAAACGATCAGAGAGATGAAGTAGACTAGATTGACAATTCCATAACCAACCAACCATCTTGACTTCCATGGTGCTCTGAATCAGTCAATAAATCAGCAAGTTTGTCACTTCGTTGATTAAAAGATAACAAATGATCGGGGTGTCTAATCTGTGACAATAAAAAAAGATTCGGTCTTGAAATTTAAGATACCTAGGATACATACTTGTTGCATATTTTGCATTTCGCTCCATAGTCTATGATCAGGAGAAGAATGCATATCATCTCAATCGACTGTGTGATTCCGTAACTGAGCTCATATCTTGTGTTCGGATGCCTATGGCGGAATGAAAAATCTGAAATCGGAAAGAAAACTAGAAAATATTCAGTCAAGAATGGCTTGGAATAAAATGGTCTATAGAAGGAGTTCAAAACACAGTTTGAATATACAAAACCTCCTTGACCCCCAACAAAATCACGATAAACCTCACCTGAACTAGCACTGAGTGAGGAAGGTTTCTCGAAGAATGCCAATAGTAACAAGGTGGTAACGACACCACCGTATATGATCTGGTAGAGTGTTGTCCTCATGAAGCGATACAGTTGAAGTGACACAGGGTCAGTTCTGTGAGGGAGTGAAGGGTGCTGGTTAGGAGGAATTTGAATTTGGAAAGGGGGGAATATGTGAACAGCTGTGATTTTTGAAAGGTTTAAAGCTATGTCCACAAATATAAGTATGGAAAAAGTTCGGTTTGGTGTTTGTATGAATTCGAAATGATACATCGAATGTATAGATTATCATTAGGAAACAATTTTTCGGCTGGAAAAATGAAAATGTGGGCTATATAATATAGGATAACACGAAGTCTAAGACTGTGATAAGTCCCTATATAGAATAGCATGAAGTGTAAGACTGTGATAAATCCCTATATACCTGTGTAGGAGTGACTTGTAGTCAAGGGCATCCTCGATATAAACCACAGCTCTGAGACAGGCCTCGTTTGATCTGAGCAGTAACATGATGTCATGTGTACCCTACTTCCCTATAGCTGATGTCATGATGTCATGTGCACCCTACTTCACTATAGCTCAGATAGTGATAGGTATTTAGGATGGGGAGCGTCAGATATGCTACATGTGGGTGTTGGGTGCTTAGGTAATAGGTGGGCATGACACTGTCATGACAGTCACATGACACCATGCAATTGCACTGTGGACTGTCTATTGTGTCATCCATGATCAGACAGGAAATAAATGAGAAGAGAAATTTCACGAATTTCGTTGGTAAACTGTCTCATTTTCACTTTGAGTCAACTCAGTGTAACTGTACAAGAACAAAAACCCAGGGAGCACAAAAATCACCGAAAAAGGAAGTAGAATTGTCGAGCCTGTATAAAATTACCACAGTGGTGAATATTACAATTACTCACATGAAGTGTGTTATCTCCATATTGAATTATCCTCACTCGCTGAGTTATGAGTCTTGCTTCCACAGTTATACAGGCAACACTAGATGCAGTATTCTGTGATAGGACAAAAAGTGGGATAAAAGGTGAAGTGACTATACCTACATGAGCAAGTTTATCAGCTGTTCACATGTTCGGTAGGTATATCAAATATCATTTATCTGAAAAAGTGGCTCTTCTTTGGTTACAGTTCCGAGGAAACTAGCGTCACCACTTGGCAGCCAAATGTGTCACGGCAAACACAGTTCTGTAGAATAAAGGACATTACAAATTTAATTGCCAATCTGTTCTACATGCCATTAGCCAATGAGTGAGATATGACTGAAAGAGACGTCCGCGTAAGTGACGGCTTCGGGAGGAAACCAGTGACGGTAAAGGTTGCATATTCACCGAGATCCCGGTTCGATAAGGATCGTACAAAATCAAAAGTTTGTATTTGGAGGAACTTTCAACGAGCTGAACAGGCATAATTACATATTATTTACACGTAGGTATTATTTACACGTAAGCATAGTCGGCTAATAATCGAAAACTCATCGAGAAGCTTCCTCCAGATTCTAATCTATATAGTTATCTATATTCTATTATGAATCTAGGAGCGAATCATCAGATCAGACCTACAGGTAATTGATAAAATCGTTCTCAAAGTGCTCATTCCAAAAAACAAGACGTGATACGAAATGTGCTCCTCTACACACAGCTTCGATAGTCTCCTTTGCAAAGTTATTATCACAACTGAGCATGACTCAGTGTGATGACGTCACATGAGACGCTGCATACTCTCATCGTGCGATCCTGAACCACGGAGTCCCACACTGATACACCGGCCTCCAGGGCTCCCTGTAAGAATAGTACATAAATAGCGAACATGGCAATGGCATATAGCATGGCATATAACATGGCAATGGCATATAATAGCAAACATGGCATATATTATGGAACATAGCAAATAGCATATAATGGAGTAATAGGGAGCATAGCAGGGAACATGTCGATAGGGGGGAACATTGCAGAGAACAAAATAATGGGGGGGGGGTCATACAACAGGAGGAGTGTCAAACTCAAATCTTATTTTGAGCTGTAACACGTGGCGTGGGCATGACCTCAGAACTGATAGACGTAATCATAATGAATCACGTGGTAAGATTACACAATCATTGGTTGAATCCTACTTCAGAAGACAAAAATGCAGAGATTTTTCATTGACATCTGCCAGTATCGGGCACTACACTACACTCCCATTTTACCTGTAAAGGTGAACGAGGCAGTACAAGGTTTGTGAGACTTGGCAGTGAATGTCACCGAGAGAATAGCACTGTCAGACGATGTGAAATCTCCTTGTTTCGGAGTGAGATCGAACTCGCCATCTTCTGGAATTGGATTACACTATCATTAGAATTACAGTGAGGTAGAGAATTAAGTAAGCATCAGGAAGATGATACGAATCAGCCCAGGTTGTGAAAAACAAGAGCAGATTGAATATCCGATCCCCATGATACATACCGGGGTTATCAACATGGTAGTCCGCCGTCCACCGCAGTGGTGAGTTGGTCGGGTTGATCAGTCTCAGGGTGAGTTGAGACGTCTGTCCAACGAGACACGTGCCGAAATCCACAGTCTCAGGAGACACGTAGAACGTGGGCAGGAGGATGCGACAGTGTACAGGAACACGTTGCACGTAGCCGTTGTTGTATAGAAGAGTGAGGTGGGAGTGGAGGTGGTAGCGCTTCTCAGGAACCTGGGGTGAAGCGTCAATCGTGATGGGGGTCGCATTTTCAAACGAATCTATGATTCGGAACTGTTCAACAATAACGTGTTACATGACTGCTGGCGTGATTGAAATGATTAGATCAGTAACCCACCTGGAAAACGACAGTCTCGACTGTGCCATCCCCCTTTGACACCTCATGTGACTTGTTCAGCACCTGCTCCTCAACATTCACCTCCACCGCTCCACTCTCCTTCCCCTCCCTCACCTCCTCATACACTCCACTGTCACGTGACAACAGGCTAAATCGCTGATTGGTTGATTTGAGGAGGGTGTCGAGCAGGGACTCCGATAGGACAAACCCGTGATCGAGCTTGACTTTTTGTCGAGGGTTTAGGGTGTAGGAATGCTTGTTTTGTAGCAAGGTGAAGGGCGGGCAGGCACTCATCTGGAAAGAAAGATGAAGTTTGCTCCCATTCAGCAGTGACATCTTGTGTATCTTAGTGTGCTCAGCAACTCTCGAATTGATTACTCCAGCAGTGAGTTTAAACGTGAAGCCATGCTCCTCAGCAGTCACCATAACCTCGGGAACCTCGACTTTGCCAGTCATCATTATCTTCAGAGGGGGAATTCTCTCTCCCTGTAGCCTTGTGCAATGTGCAGTGTCCGTGTGAGAGTCTATACTCTGATAAGCTAGGCCATATGAAGTGAAGTCTCCACCACACTTTCCCACACCATAGGATGGATCAAATGTGAGCGTGACTTTTGAAGTGCCCCTAGCGGGAATCACACATTGTTCAGGGCAGAATGAGAACGGTCCGGCTGATCTCTCGCCTTCATGAGCAGTTATACCCACCCGTATCATATCCTCTCCCTCACTAATCCCTTTTCCCGTCTTCCCTTGTTTGCTAGGGAATGCGTCCCCGATGAAGAAGTTTACATCCAGCACGGTGTCATCTTGAGGAACTATGTTGAATGTTTGCCAGTCTAGACGAATATCCTGTGGGCCCTGGTTACTGATTTGGACGGATCGTGTTATCCGTTCATCGTTCATAGGATAACACCCGAATCTAACTGTCGGTTTGTTGTTGTTTGACAGCTTGTAGACGAGAGGTGAGTTTGTTGCGTTCAGTTTGATGGGGATATTAACGGGTGCTAGATCACCCACCCTTGACACCAGGGTGTCAGTGTAGTGTCCCCACATGTCAGTGTTACAGTGAACTGTTATTATGGCAACGCCGTTACCAGGCAAGCTACCACCCGCGGGTGTTGCTACAAAACACGCTCCCTTATTGTGACTTAGTCGCTCTCTCCAGTACTCGGCATCTTTCTGTTTCTGACTCCTGGAGGTGGGATCAAGGAGGACGTGACTCTTGGACAGGAGCGTGGACGCAGGACGGAAACTGCGCTGAGACAAGGACGATATTCCACGAGCCGTCATGGGCGGAGGCTCGACACTCTCACTCCGGAAATTGACCACTTCAAGTGAGAACTGGGTAGGGATATGCGACTTGTTGATAATCTTCAGAACACGGGATGTTGGTGTGAGGATATCGACAGTTCCAAAGTCTAGTTCCGGTTCCCCTGTTGTCAGGGCTATGTTATCTGGGTCTGGTGTCTCGTGTACGATGTTAAGTCCCTTCACTTCAGCCCTGATCCCGAGTGCTAGTACCTTGTCCCCAGACATCAGGAATGGGACAGTGTAATCATCAATGAGTGCTGGCTCTCGGCCTATGAATATGAAAGGGACTCTCACGGTTGCACCAGCCTGTACAACGCCATCTTCGGAATCAAAGTCGATCTGACCAAATGCCCGATCTTTACCCTCGGCCTGAAAGTAAGAATTAGAATAAATTTCCTGAATGATAGATGAAAGTGTGGATTCATCTGCTTTAAACTTACATTTCTGAGTAACGTACCGCAGCAATTTGATAAGTGGAGTCAGCGAAGTTCAGACTCTCAAAGACAGCAACGTTTGAGACCGGAACTCCAACGTATATTGTACCAAGATCAATAAACGCCTGTTTCAATACAATATTCGGTTCCTGTATCTCCCCGATGACTCGTATTTTGCTGAAATTTTGAGTGAGTAGATACTTTTGTACCGTTGTTGAAGCACAGTCAATTTCCATTTTTATCATAGCGCAGAAAACTAGAAATTTTCAGTACCTGCCAGTTCCATTCTCCACTTTGCACTCAATAACAGACTTCAGGGATCGTGGAATGTTTGGCTTGAAGTAGACAACTATGTTCTTCACTTCATATGGCCCTATTTCGCCACTACACTCGGAAAATTGGAATTCTGATTGACCCTGAGAGGAATAGAGATTGAATTTCTTGCAATCACAATCACAAATTCGTCTCCGAAAACCGTCACAACTTCTGTTACACCGTGCGACAGTTAGCTTACATAATCAGCATTGACACAATGCTCCATTTCGGCGAGACACCACTTAGCCGTGACACCATCATTGTTAGAGATATCGAAATCTCTCTGAATACCACATCCCGGCTTGTAGTGGATGTATCCAAAGTCCAGGGCTGGGTCTTCGTGCGAAGCGTTGATAGAAACCCTCGGACCTCGGAATTTCGCCTGTAAAGAATAACAAATGAGTCATGTGCTAGGGAACATAGTTGAGCGTGGCCGTCTTTCTTTGAAACCAGTCACGAACAATGCCCTGAACTCTTGTCGAGGCTATGCGCTGGTCGCAGATACCATTATATTCTAGCATTCTTGGTATCATCATTGCCAGTGTCTATTCCCCTCAACACAGTTGCCATGACGAACTAGCGCGCGTAGGGGTGATGCGCGCCAAAAATAGTGCATTTTCAACAAATCGATGCCAAAAACTAGCGATACAAAAGGGTCTTCTTGACCGTGGGAAAATTTTGACGCGCCTTGCCAGAATTTTGCAACACATACCTTGACGAATAGTTTGAGAGGCTTGTCAACATTCTCGAAGGAGCAGGATAAGTAAGACTCCTGATCTCCGACAGTGTTACTCTCAATATCAATTTCCACAGTCCTACAAGACCCTGCGCCTGAACAGAAAAAAGGATTTAGACAACATTTGAGAGATTCGCGAAGTTTTGGGAAAATTCCTAATGGAGAAAACAACAAATGCATGCATGAACTAACCGACAGTGAAGGTTTCAGGTCTGACAGTGAACCTCATGCCGCCGTCAGGGCATTGCCACTTGACATTCGCACAACTCAGACTGTCGTTGATGATCTTGACAGATTTGGACACGGTATACCCGCACACCACTTCGCCTGGCACAACCAGAGCTGGAGGCTCTAGTTTGAGCTGGTGTGGCTGTGCCAGGTGTGTCAGGGACATGTGCAGCGCGTCATACGGCTCTAGCACCACACCGGACGGTTGGAGTTTGGGGATGTCAGCTACCCAAAGTCGGGCAACGTTCTCGTATTTTCCCGCCTGTGTTAAACAGCCGATAAATGACACTTAAAAAGAGTCGTGCACAGAGGAATGACCACCGAATACCGATCAACTAAGAAACCTTCTGCGGGTTGCAGATCACAATGAAACTCAATTCTGTAGACGGTTCTAGGACTCCCTTCTGTGGAGATATTGAGAAAGGAGCACTTTCATCGCCACTTAACAAAACAGTGTCTGTTTCCTGTGGCTCTGTGAGGATCTTACAGACTTCCCAATCGTAGTGCAGTGGAACATTGCTGGGGAAAGAAATGAGTTTAAATTTCATTTTGAAGTATGAAATATTCAAAAATTTGAACCATGTCAGACGCTTATTCGATACACTCACTTGAATTGATGAACATAGCAATATCGTTTCACGGAAATTGGATAGAGAAATGATTTCCATAACGGAATAGATGAACATTGTACTTGCTAATTTTCAAAACACTATCATGCTACTACTAACACACGTCGTATTGACAGCCATCATTTACTTCCTGATAATGAACATTTTCATCACTTACACGCAGTTCCTAATAATGAACATTTTCTCCTCCCTTGTCCCGGGGTTTTGATCCTCAAAGTTGACAGTGACAGGTCCACTGTCTTCTGCTGACCTAATGTCGTAGTCAACGATGCTGTCTCCTGTAATTGTAATGCCTGTCACGTGACAGTGTATAACTAACTTGGTTACTATAAGTATAACTAACTTGGTATAACTAACTTGGTTACTATAACTTGGTTTAAGCTGATTTCTATGTGCAGCATTTCTTGAGTTTCGTGGAAAATTAAGATTTCATATCTTAGAAGCAACTTTTCTTGGTAAAAATTGGGTATCTATTAAACTGAATATAACTCATTTCAGTCCTATTCTCCTACCTCCACTCACAGCGACAAGCTGTACCCTACATAACTGCGACTCAGCCGTCAGTGTGTACATCTTAGAGGTACAGTTGTCAACAGCTACACAGAATGTTGTGGTCCGCCGGCACACCTGACAGATACGATCAGTTATGACGCACCAAAAACCACAGCGGGGATCCGAACAACTACAACGTCTACAATCAACACGTAAACATCAGTAGCGGAATTCTTCCCAACACCTATAAGAAGAAGTTCAAACACTAATTAATGTACACACACACAACACTAAATGTGAACACACATTTTTGCAGCTACCTCAGTCGGTTTGAACTCGATATCGACCATGACTTCCTCGCCACTGTCCAGTGAAAAGGAGGTAGGTGTCATCGTGAACTCAGAGTCACTGAACACAGAGCCAGGAGGAGGCAAGTCGCTGTCAAATAAGAAGTCACCAGTAGCTATTTTCCTGATATTTTCCATGTCTCCTGTGGCAGTCTTGCTGGCGTCAGTCGCTGAGGTAATCAGAGATGATGAGCACACGGACTCAGGTAAGATAAATATCATACAGGTTCCGTTGTTTGAAAGTTTAAGAAGAGGCAAAACGGAGCCTTGAGACTTCTCTTGAGACTTGAATTCTTCTAAACTAGTCTATGCTCAGCGCTAGATAGTTTTAGGCCAAATGTCCAGTTAGGTCAAATGTCCAGTTAGGTCAAATGACCGACTACCGTGAAACTCACGGTCAGGGTAAATGTGGAATGTCCCCTTTCCTCCCTCATTCCTACACACAAATTGTGTTTTGAGAGTGCCGTTAACCAAACAGTATCCACAGTCCAGAGTGTCGGGAACTGAATCAGGGATGTCAATGCTTAGATCGAATAGAACATGATAAACCGCTTGATGTACGGGATGAATATAGAATACAACGTGATCAACTGCGATGAATAGCCTGGTTTTGTCCAATTTTCCCTACTCACGTGACAGAATAGGGCGTGGTCGCTCTCCAAGCAGGTTCACGGAGATAATGTCACCTCCCTGGGGTATAATCTGTAACTCATCCTCATACGCCCCCAGACTAGCGGGCATGAAGGTGACCGTGTACTCCACGAATAGACCAGGAGCAATGGCCCCGTTCTGAGAGGGGTCTCCAGCTGGGGGAATATGGGGTTATGAGGTGGAGAATGGAGCAANCAAGGAGTGGGGTAATGCGTGGAGTAATGCCTGGGGTAATGCGTGGGACAAGGAGTGGGGTAATGCGTGGGGTAATGCGTGGGGATATGGGGTGCTGAGTAGGGTGGAGTGTGGGATACAAAGTGGCATCAATTGGGTGTACAGTGGTTACAATATGGGTAAAGGCCGGTTAGAGTGGTTAGAGATTTGGAATTGCATGGTGATTGAACTAGAGACCCATACTTTTTGTGATAGTAAAGTATTTTGTTTTCGGTGGTAACGCTTTCAGCTGTCGGCTTGTCGAGCTCACATTCTTTATCTTTAGTTTCTCTTCGTAAACCTGGAAGGAAGGCACAATGTTTACTTAATGATACCTTGTATGAAATATGCCCATATATAGCAATATGACGTCACCCACCCCTCCTGTGGTATAGGAGTCAAAGTGTATCTTGGAGGGAACTGTACAAAATATCTGCTGAGTATCCTGCTTGTCTTGATCTGTAAATCTCTTCGTTTTGAGGAATTTGCTCTTAGCTTGTAACTTCTCCAATCCCTTGAGAATTATTCACAAATGAACAATGAACAATGAGCATCGGTCCGAAAACAACAATGAAGTATCTGGATATTATAGAATCCGATATAGAATACAAGATCCTGATTCACCTTCTGTTCCTCTTTCCTCACATCAGGATGCATGCTATCCCTCCACGCGTTGCGGGCTGGGGCCTGCACCAGTACACCACCTGGAGATCCTGATTACAAGAATGTGTTCTAAATTCCTTGTCAAAGAGTGGCACAAGGAAATGTTTTAAATCTTTTGTTAATAAAGAGTGGCACAAGGGTGCGTTACAAATTCGCCGGTTACAAGATACAAGCGACGGAGTGTAGAAATACAGTAAGAGAGTAGCACTACTTTCAGCTGTACATGCTATCATCAATTACACTAAACATAATGTGGTAAGCAGTGGTTACCATGGCAACTAAACTATACAGAGCTCTCACTACAAACTGGTTTAGAAAATACAAACAAACTACACTTTGCAGTCTGCTAAACTACGCGGATGAGTGACTTGCCCGCAGACAGAGTAGATCGCTTTATCTTGGCAGGACTCATAGGGGCAGGTTCCCTGTTGATGGCAACCATACGAGCCCTCTCATGCTCCTCCATTACCTGGAGTTAGCTGTGTTACATTTGGGGCCAGGAGGTCCTTCCCGTACTTACAGACTTTAATAAAGTCAGAAAACAGACTTGAGTCAGAATTCAGTTTCAATTAATAGACACTGAAATGGTACCTTGGTTACCTTGGTGTAAGTTACCTTGGTTTAGTTACCTTGGTGTAAGATAGATACCTTGGTGTAAGATGAATGATTATGAATGATAACACTGCTTTTACCTCTGTATTTTTCATGAAGTTAGGAAGATCAGGTACTGTCGGAGATTTCAGAGACGGAGGTGATGGTCGGAGATAGGAGCCAGGGGTCAGGAGGTTGTACTTGGATAGGAGATCGTGGTCCAGATAGTCCGATATACCCACGTGACCTGAATATTGCGAGTCACGTGACTCGGAGAACAGTAGACGAGCATTGAGCAGCATTCACCAGTTCTTATCGGAGTTAGATACAGGACATCATTTGCAAATGAACATTGAACGGCTTATCTAATGAAGTATTACGGTGTAGGTAGCTCTATTCATTGCTCTCTCTCTCTCCCTCTCTCCCCCTCCCTCTCCCCTCCCCATATCTGTCCCCCTCTCTTTCCATATCCCCCTCCTCCTCTTCCTCTCTCTCCCCCCTCTCTCCCCCTATCTCCTTCTCTCTCCCTTCCTCTCTCCCTCTCCCCTCTCTTTCCATCTCTCCCTCTCCNCTCTCCCATCTCCCCTCTATCCCCTCCCTCCCTCTCCCCCTCCATTACACTCACGGGCAGGAATACCAAGTGAGTTCTCCCCTTGCTGGAGGTTAGAGTTGTACTCTTGTGCGAGGTGGAATGCGCTCAACATGTGTTCCTCAACCTGATCCAACGCTTCCATACGTTCCTTTCTCTCCAGTCTTATCTGATATGAATAGTTAGGGGTTGTTCATTGTATTAGATTGAGATCGATGAATCTTTCATGGAATACAGATCTGTTTCAAAATGATTATATTTTTCTCCCGTGCTTGAGCAGTCGATGAGAAGACAGCCGACTTTTCCGAAGCGGTTCATCATCTATATTGCGACAAACCTCGTTTAGAAGCTGAACATAGTAGTCATGGAAATCAGGATCATGGGTTCTACTCGTCTCTAGGTTGATGATAGTGTCATCATGAAGTACATCTTGAGAGTAGAGATCACCAAACACCTCAGCTAGCACATACGATACATCCTGAGGAGAGAGATGTGAGAGAGAAATTGAGCAATACGCAAAACCCAGTCAACACATCACGAGGCAAGTCAGTATAATCGTGTTTTGTACCTCCCTAGATCTGTAGGTAGAATATGGAATGTGAAATGTCAACTGAAGCCTCGTTATCAGTGGAATAACCTGGTTTCTTGGTGAAGATGGTCGAGCTGGTCGCATGGATGGCTCCTTCGAACAATCAGGGGGGCGCTGCTGCTCCAACGCATGGTCCATACCTTAGGTTGCCAGTTGAAATTGACAAAATGTCAGGAAAAGAAATTCGACACCGAATTGTGACCCTTATATCATAGAAAGTGAAAATAATGCCAAGAATTGAGTGTTGATCATTCATTTTTGAAATTCTAGGAAAACAGGACAAACTCTAAATTCGTAAAATAGCCAAACTTTCATACATTGCTGCTACACAGAGTGCAATAACAAGCATCTCATATTGATAAGCTCCTCTAAAAACAAATCCGAATAGTGCATCATTTCATATTATGGGTTCTGCAATATTTCCCTGCTCGAAGCTGTAAAATCCTGCTAGATGATATAATTCCTGATCATATCATCAGATTGGTTCATTTTGAAGTATCTCATGAAGTCCCATGCATTGACTTCGCACCTGGTACATTTGGATCCTCCTTTTCCAGTGGATCGACGCAGTGAAGGAAATCAGGTCTCCTAAGATTCTTCCTGTCCACATACTCTCGGAATGACATGGCGCCGTGCATTGCAGCAAGTGTGGAGTCAAGTTCCCTACTCTTCAACTTCGCTTCTGACACCGTCTTCATGTTGTCTTCATGAGGGTCACTCAACCCACTGGATGTGTTCTTGTGCTTCCACAGATCAACAGGGAGATACCATGCACCATATTGATGTCTTATCCAGTGATTTCTGGGCATTGCAGCTTTGTGACTCATGGGCGTGTCCCCCCGACGTATAGTTAGGTTCTTGATGCCATATTGTAGTAGACTAGGTAAATCTGGTGACACCATAGCTCCATTACGGAGCTCAAGGGGTACATCAGAGAGTTGCACAACGTGTATTGGAACCGAGAGGGCAGGCTTGGTTTCGTAACCACTTGCAAATAAGCTGAAAATGGTGCCTTCCTCAATATTATTCACATGAGCATCATTTGGATCACCTCCCAGTTGACTCACCCAGTCACAGAAATCTTTTGTTACACTTTGAATCTTAGTGTGACCTGATCCACGTTCTTGCACACCAGGTGAAGAATTTGCATCATCAAACACTTCTTCTGATGGATACCATTTGAATGAGCTTCCAGCAACATTAGCACTTGTCCCAAGTTTGGTTTCAGTGTCTAAAGTCAAAGCTGAGGCAAGAGTTTGATTGTTTTTCAACTCATCCAACGCAGACATATCATCATCATCGGCTTGGGATCCCTCTGAAGAGTCAGGACCTTCACTTCCACTATCTTGTCTAACTTCAGGGTCCAGGGCTTCGACTAGCTCATCAAACAACTCTGGTGCAACAGATTCCTCATAGTGAGGGAATACTGCAAGAGGATGTCCAACCAAGCCATCTTCAATGACATTGATATATTCCATTTGAGCTTCCTTTCTAGGAACTTTCTTTGAAAAAGCAACTGATCTTTTATCTAATGTTTTCCGGAGTTGTGCTGAAATTCCTCTGTTGTTCAATGGTGGAAGTTGTCTTGGAATTTGGGCTGGATGTCTAGCACCATCCTTTTTTGTGAGATAAGGTTGAGCTGATAAAGTCTCTCTTGGTACTCCAGTTCTGTAATCATCACCTCCATTTTTGACAAAAACCCAGTTTCCAGAAATTAAGGAACCAGAAGGCCTTGAAGATAGATACTTTTGTCTTAGTCTTTCAGAATACCAAGGATAGTGCTTAGCAGTTTTGTTGCGGGGAGGGATTGTCCAAAGCTCATATTTGTTCTCAGCCATGATGATGGGTATATTTCATCCCTTAAAGGTTAGACATGAAGAATTTGCTACAGAAAACAAATCAAATCCATCATAGAATAAGTAGTATTTGGCAATGTATGACATAATGAAAATATCCGCATTTGATAAATTGGTACAGTATTATGAGCTCTATCCTGATAGAAAATACACGAGGTCAAACAAACTCTGACAAAATGTAAAAATTTAGAAAGAAAAAATTCATGCATTTATTTTAGTCTGGGACTTTCTAAAAAAGTACAACCACAAATAGTTCGTATATCGAGCCAAGGTATCATGAAAACTGAAAAGTCGATTTGCGAAATTCTATCTAACCTCTGTTACCGCGCGCCTTCAATTCTGGATCGGGGGCAAAAGCTGAAGCAAACTTATTTTAGTGCTTCAGCATTTGATGGAAACGCGCGCGCAAAAAATAGGAATGAAGATGTTCTACAAACAAAAAATGTTTTTAAAACCAAAATCTTATTAGCTGCGCGTCACGCGTGGTCGTGGCCGTGCACAAAACCTTTTTCATTTTTAAAATAATATTTTATTGTCTTCAAGTCATCATCAATTCTTATTGTAGTTTCAACTTGTTTTTCAATTTGCTATTGTAATGTTTTATTTTTCTTTAATGATCGATGGTTAAAATTAATCTTGTGAATTATTTCTTTAATACTTTATGCTAATCAGCTTGTTGATAGTCAGGAATAGGGATCGTTTTCTATTTTTTTTTTATTAGAATCCTTTTGGTATCATTGTTATGTTTCATAGAATGAGTGTATGCCATTGGAGGAAGTGTATTTAGACTTCAGTCTTATTCCTTATCTTTACTTGTCCTGATTGAGCTAAAAATGGGTCATTTCTGCAAGTAATTTTGCAGTATTGATATGAGAGGATTCGAGTTGGTGATAGTTACTCATATACTGATATGCCTGTTAATTTAGCATCATTATTGAACAGTTATCGCAACTTTGCTACATTTTGTCGATTAGGAAAAGGCTGCATCTTCTCATTGCCTTGCAGTCATTTACTCTCGTTGATTGTTTGCTGGATTTGTCATCTCTAATTTCAAGTGCAACCTGTACAGAAGTACAGATAACATAACAGTCTCTATTCTGGTTGTCAATAGTTAGTTAACAGGTTTATTATGATGCAATGTCAAGCAGGATTTCAGTTTCAAGCTAATATAGTCCTGTTTTAGATCACAGTTGCTTTTCTCTAAGTTAGAATTGCCTTGACCTGTACTGGGTCCATTTTCAGAAAGGAGTAAAGGAGAAATAATAAATTCTTGTGAATGCATGTTAATAATATTTTACACTACTACTCATTTCAAGTAATTTTGAATAATATGCTTGCTTCTTTGAGATCTCATCTCACGATCATTTAGGAAGAAGCTATGTTTGAGATATGTCAGATTTCTGTAGCCAATGTACAGCTGGAACTCTTTCTGAGGAGCACTTAATCCATCTACTACAAGAACAGAACAGGTATTGTTGTTGCTATCAACATTCGCAAGGATAATTTGAACCTCTGTTTAATTGATTGGGTGTCTTTTAGTCCTTTTACCTTTTCCATGAGAAGGCTTGAGTGAATCACTAATTTGCTCTCTGATTGATTTCCAATTATGAACCAACAATTATTGTCTCCTGTTCGTTAATCCAAATTCTTCAGCAACAGGATTTTTTATGACTTGTGGCCATCACAACTGAAAAATAGGGGTAAATTGACCTAGACAAACTCTCTGAATAGCAAATTTAACACCTACCACACAGAGAGAATTAAACATGCATATTGCTCATACATAAACACACATATATACACATACATACATACACAATCTGACACATGATCCATTTCCACCGTGTTTCTGTTAATGAGATTATGTAACACGATCCTTCTCACTCTCTTGCAGTTTGTATCGTGTAGTTTGTCATTGCAATACTTGATTTCCTCATTACGCATCATCACCCCACCCGTTTTCCATGGTTTCTCTTGAATTCCATTCTGGAGAGCAGGAGGTTTTCAGTTCCCCATATTTCCTGTAGTATTATTAGGCCATGTTGGGCTTCATCTAACTATTTAGAGAGACGAAGCGTTGACAGCTACAATGTATAGTGTGGTGTCAGTTTGCTCGTATAACTTGTACTTTGATCTGTGTTCGTTTCCTGCTCATATACATTGAGGCGAGTGCCTTTCAATCTTTTATGCTTAATCAGTCTCTTCTATGCACTTATTCCGTATAGTGTATAATATTCTAGTCGTCTAATATTCCAGTATGATAGATTTATGACATATGATATATAGCAAGATGTTTTTCTTATCATCACGTAATAGGTTTAATAATGATTATGCTATGCACTGTCTCTGCTGACAGTAAAGATCATTATTCACCATATTATTATGCAAGGTGCAGGATGCAGTTCAACTCTCTGAACAACTTCCTAACATCCATTACAGACCACTTCACAACAGAAGACAGCAGTCGGTACGAGTAAACACACACACACAGTGTTGTGCGCCGTTGCAGCTTTACTATCTGCTAGTTTAATGTAAAATCTCATGCTAAATTATGCTATTGAAAGGTTTAAAGTTTATTTCACCGAGCATAACGTCACGTAACCACGCTACCAAGCTAAAGAATTTCGCCATAACGCTTGTTGAAATCACCGTTCAAAATACAGCCCCCAATTCCCCCAATCCCCATACACTAGCAAGTTAACAACAAATTATATTTCTCGATCACTGACCTTATACAGGCTATTATAATGTCCCAGGCAATTGGAGTCCGATGCGAAATGCAAGACATTTCTGAGGGAGAACAGTAGTGACACTGGGTCCAGGAATGGCGAGGCTGATGAGGAACTGGCTGTAGCTTGGCTCGACCTAATCAAGAAGTACATGATTGTAGCTTGATGAGTATTGGGTTACTATAGTTAGGAACCAAATCAGCGTTAATGAGGGTCGTTTTTCCGATAGTAATTGATAACTGTAATTGAAGGTGTAATTCGATTTTCCTTTCTCAAATTCAACCAATAACCATTCATAGTATTGACCTACCCATCATTTCAGATGGGATGGTAATGCTCGACGTAAACTCAAGTCCCAGGTGGACAAGTTGATAGACCGTGGCGTGCCCAATGATTTGCGTGCCCTGGTGTGGATGGTGCTCGCTAACGAGAGCAACAAATCACACCTCCGACTCGCATACCCTGAGCTCATTGAGGTTGGCGGGGGAGTCACTTGTCAGTGGATTTTTTCGTGCAGTAACCTAAATTTCTAGAACATTCTACGTCCTTCATACATTGAGACAAATGTCAATAACTTTGCAGCGGAGCTCGCCGTGTGAGAAGCTGATACGACGTGATATCTGTAGAACATACCCTGAACACAAGTTTTTCAAAGAGCAGGGACAGGAAGCGCTTTTCAACGTTATCAAGGTAAAAACAAACTTGGTTGCTAAAATTTTTCGTGATTGTACTAGGAAACACAAGTAAAGTGTTGTCATGGTAGCAACTAGCAGCTGCTAGTTAGTAACACAACACAGGGTACCCAGTGATATGATTTAGTTTAATGTAGTTGTTTCTTTAATGGGTGGTCTTTTCAATTAAATACCCAAAGCAACAGTAACAATAGAACAATGTTTCAGGCGTATTCGCTACACGACAAGGAAGTTGGGTACTGCCAAGGATCTCCGTTCATAGTAGGAATTCTCCTTCTACAGGTATTCCAATATTTGATTCTTATCACATCACAGAGTACAGTTTCACCCCCAGGCCAGTTACAACGAAAACAGTGTGTGAATGAAATGATCATTTATTAAAGACTGCATAATTGGACACAAAACGTGCCAATTCAAACTGAAACACAGAAAGGACAGCTGATCACGGGAGAATCCTCTGATCCCCCTCTCTCTCCCCCTCTCTCTCCTCCTCTTTCTCTCCAGTGTATCTCAGTACCAGGGTGTATGCTATCTTGGAAATCCCGCACATATTATCGTAATCCCGTGTCATCCTGAAATATCCATCCTCACCCCACGCCACACCCCAACTGTTTCTAATGAGCCAGTACTGGGCACCCATATCCTCGCCATAGCCCACCAGATTGACGGCGTGGTTTGGCCATGCTGTACGGAAACAAGCTCTCCTATCATTGTATATTCCCTCTCTGTATCCCTGCATGGAATGGGAGACATGCACACCCACACTCACTACTTTACCATGTCTCCCCACCACGTCTAACAGGCTGGAATCCGATTCGTGTCTGCGTATGAAGCCGAATGCAGCGTTCTCGAAGTTATTAGAGAAGGACTTGTCTTTGCACCCTTGATAAGTCCACTCTCCGGTGTAGGGGTAGTCAGCATCACTGTTCATGTGATTATGCTTCATGAGATACCGGAAACCACTGGTGATCACTGTACCCCGACACCCATTGAATGTGGGATGGAAACAGTCCACGACTGCCTGTTCACTAAACTTCCTCATTTCCCCAGTTTCCTTGTAGTACTCTGATTCTATCGTTGCCACAGCGCTGAAAGCCCAGCAGCTACCACAATTGTATCCCTGGTTACCAATCGGCGCCACCGTGTCCCTCAGATCTGCATCAGTAGGGAGTTCCGATGTAGACAGTTTGACAGCTTCATTATTATCAGTCATCAGATCCTTGTCATATGTCCTGTTCATACTGTTCAGTCCAAGTACTGCACCGGAGTCAGCTGACACGGCGAATCTGTTCAGTTCAGCAACAAAAGTGAGACCCATATCGTTGTTTATGTCTTCAACAGTTTTCCGAAATTTCAGAAATGTCTTGAAGCGCTTGATCCTATCAGAGACGCTTGGTTTATTGCTCTGAAAATGAGATGTGATGTTACCTTTATGCCTGAGGTCATAGTATAGTCCATGCTGTTAAGTATTTAATTGATCACTAATGAACGACTGACCAGTGACCAGTATGATTTAGAAATACCAGAAATTTCAATTACCATCTGGTGAACATGCGACCCTTGACGAGGGACCACTCCGTTTGCAGACAAGTTAGATACTAGATATGGTTAACTTACCGAGCTAGACAGAGACTTTGGTTTATCCTCGTACTTGTGTAGTAACTCTCGGAACTCCATACTGAGCAGTCTCATATCACTTCTGTCACTAGGGAGTGACACCGTGAGGAGAGGGAGAAGTAGGAGTGGGGCTAGCATTGTGTTGACACCAGGCGGAGTACCTATTGACACCAGCAATATATTGACACCAGCAGTATTTTGACACCAGCAGTATATTGACACACAGCGGGGAGGAGTTATTGACACCACTAACTGAGAGCAGTGAGGGAAAGGGAATTGATTTGATGGGGTGTTGCAGCGAGTATTTATAAGGTGGTCATAACGAGGTTCTTTGTGACAATAGACTGAATTAGTCTGGAAATAGAGTAGAAAAGTCTGGCAACTACTATGATGCTTGAAATGTGAAACCTTGTTATAGTTTATAGTTAACTAGACGCTAGGTATATTGTTCGTGAGGCAGAGTTTCAATAAATGTTTGATCTTCTCAACGAAAACTTGAATGAAGCAGTTGTGACGAGGCTTGTTCAATGTTCACTTTTACATTGTTCCTTTATTTATCATAGGTGACAACATTCCCTAAGTCATGTTAAGCCTCACACTCGACTCAACACCTATTTTGAAGTGGAATTGTTATAGGAATTAGGTAAATGCTTGTTAAGTACTATTCCAATCCACAAAATTTCAAAAAGGAGCTGTTGCACACAGCCAAATTTAAGCGTGTGCGAGGTTAGTATACGCTTTCCCTTGATAAAGGAATATCAAGTTTCATCAGAATTTCCTGTTGTTATTGGATTATATACGAGGGATATTAATTAGTTTACACGTGTGAATAACCTTTTGTTATCAGTCGGAGAAATTGAACAGTGTGCATTTCCTCCTTCAGAATCATACTGGGTAATTGTTCATAGAAAACTTGGCTAGATTTCACCAAATCAGCAGGTCTATATCAGGCGCCATACAGAATCAATGCCCAGTGTTAAATAGACAGCACAACAATATAACTTAGAGGATCAGTAAACATTTCTCAAAAAAATTGGGCCGAAATGTGTTGCAAACATCGAATAGAATAGCCTCTGTCCACGATTGCCCCACCTCACCCTAACGAGGCTATCCGCCATAAAAGCCTAACCTACATTCACTTCACACTTGTGTTCACACAAGTGTCATTCAACACAAGTGTCTGTATCACCCAGGACCTCTCGAGTCTCCCCTCATAATGACACGTGTGAGTCACGTGCAGCAGTCACGTGACACACCATGATGTGCTCACACATACACAGTATGTTGTATAGGGGTTTTATCTTACTATCATCAGCTGTAACAATATGGTAATGTTACTAGTGCCTATCATAATAGTAATATGATAATCACTAATTTTCTACCTTATCTTATGTCCATGTGATGAGTGTATTCAGTCAGTGAGGTTCAAGGCAGCATTTCTGCTGAGTGAAGGGACTTGCGGTTGTCACATGACCGCACTCACATACTTGTCACATATTTGTCGCATTAATTTTATCATCTTGGTCTCATTTCACCACTATTTTCAGATGCCTGAGGAGGAGGCATTCTGCGTGCTGGTGGAACTAATGGAACAGTACAGATTCAGAGAGTTCTTCAAGCCTAGTATGAGGGAACTTAGTCTTAACCTGTATGTGCTCAGTGAGTTGATACAGGTGAGATCGTGTTCATTCTCACAGCTCATTCTCACAGTCAATTCTCACATTCTCTCATTGCTGCATAATATTGTTATCATTTTCCCACAATTTCCTATTCTACTCGTGACCCAAGTTAAGGGCTGCAGCAGATAAAATATGTGCTTGGTTACATCGAGCCTTGGTGTTCTATTACCGGTTGTGTGTGTGTCTGTGTGTGTGTGTGTGTGTNGAAAGTACTTGCATGTCTTGCTGTTGTCATATTCCCGCACACACGAATCGTGCGTGTGTGTGTTTGTGCGTGGTTCCATGCTCAGTCGATGTAATGATCATTGACCATCAATATTGAAATTTGAAACGTCTCAAAACAAAGAAACAACGAAATGAGGACGTATCCGTACGCGCACATTCACTCGCACGTGCAACTCCTGAATCGCATAGCAACGGCGTAAAATGCAATTTTCTGCTACACCCTATAATTGATTTTTGCATCTCTTCCCAAAACTTCCGACGCCGATAACAAAAAATCTAAGACCTAAATCAAAAATATCGAATGATCGTCCTAAGCGGAATACTTTTTTCTACCACCTTGCAAAAAATCCTGGCTCTCCAACTCCATTTGGTCGAGATAATCGTATACAAAAAACCGATTTCCTATAAGTGCCTCTTTCCTTTATATTATAGATAATCACTGATTTTCTACCTTATCTTATGTCCATGTGATGAGTGTATTCAGTCAGTGAGGTTCCAGGCAGCATTTCCGCTGAGTGAAGGGACTTGGGGTTGTCACATGATCACATGTCAGTCACATGACCACACTCACATATTTGTCACATTTTTCTCACATTTCGTGGATCATCTCGATCACATGTCAGTGACGTCACCACTATTTTCACGACTACTTTCAGATGCCTGAGGAGGAGGCATTCTGTGTGCTGGTGGAACTAATGGAGCAGTACAGATTCAGAGAGTTCTTCAAGCCTAGTATGAGGGAACTTAGTCTAAACCTGTATGTACTCAGTGAGTTGATACAGGTGAGATCATCATTGTTCATTCTCACAGCTCATTCTTTCAGTCAATTCTCACATTCTCTCATCGCTGCATAATATTGTTATCATTTTCTCACAATTTCCTATTCTACTCGTGACCTAAGTTCAGGGCTGCAGCAGATTAAATATGTGCTTGGTTACATCGAGCATTGGTGTCTTATTACCGGTTGTGTGTGTGTGTGTGTCCTGTGTGTACTGTGTGTGTACTGTGTGTGTGTATGTGTGTGTGTGTGTGTGT
>CAMPET010000081.1:195606-236238 GCA_946803715.1 Beroe ovata | reverse complement strand
TGTGTGTGTGTGTGTGTGTGTGTCAATGTTGCTGTAAATACGTCTTGTTATTTCAGCAATCATTTGATGTAATATTTCAAGTTGGGATTGCACTGCTAAAGGAAGGTCTTCCCAACCTCATTAACAACGACATTGAAGGAATGTTGAAGGTAAATATTATAATTTTACCGGAGAGGTGCATTTGACATTACTGGCATTTATCCCTGCTATTTCTACCGTCGCTATTCTCGCACGACACAGTAATCTGTCTCACACAGTAGTTTGTCTCATTTTGGCAACGCACAGGACTTATTGTAACGCGCGGAAACATAATTCCGATGCTGTATCATCCGCGCGGCGCGCCGAGAACAATTAGTTTGCGCGCTTATATCGATCCTGTGCGCGCAATACGTGATACATGCTTCCTTCCGACCACAGGAACTGTGAGGATTGAGGCATTGCTTTTCTCTTACACTCAAACTTTTCTCTACTCTATCTATTACGCAGTACTTCCGATCGACTGTGTACAAGAACCACGTTGGGGCAGAGGATAGCCTAATCAGAGCAGCCCGGGCCATAAAACTTGACCAGAAAAAGGTACACTCATTGCGATCATTACGATCATAGCAGTATAATAGTATTCATTCCAGTAGAGTATTCATTCCAGTAAACTGTCTCGAGTTTATTGATTTGACGTGTTAATGGTATTTCAGATGCAACGACTCGTCAAAGTTTACACGACAGAGAAGGAACGGGAATCAGCAGAAATGGAGGAATGCAAGCGCCTCTCATTCGAGAACAGTGTTCTGTGTCAGCGGATAAAGACACTGGAGGAAGAGACCTGTCATCTAGCGGACAAGCTGATCAAGGTAGATCACGTGACATATCCTCTTGACGTGACAAATGTCATCAATATGACACAAATTTTCATCTATGTCTCGACAACACTTCACAAATGAAGTGTTTGTTTGGAAGAATTCCTACAACGCAAATGAACACATGTCACGGTCTCGATTAAACAGGGGCAGGTGAGCAGGGCTGAACAGGCTGAGGAGATGTTCATTGTGAAGCGGGAGTTGGTTGCATTACGTCGTCATGACGCTCAGCTGGCAGAGAAAATGAAGGAAACAACACGACGGAATAGTTATCTCGATTCCAAACTCCAATCGGTGAGAAAATGTAAACAGTTGGAGAGTAATTAACAACCCGACTGTGTTTTGTGAGCTGACTTATGGTGGCGTTAGTTAACCTCGTGTCTTGTCAGCTGTGTAGTGAAAATGAGGCACTACGTCAAGCACTGTGCTCTCTCGGGCACGATCCAATGCAGTTTGTGGAGAATGTAGAGTTACCAAACTGTGTGTACTCGAACCAAGTGCGACTGCCCAACATGCAGACCACCCAGGTATTGTGTGTTGTATCAGTTGCTTCCTGACCTTGTAATCTAACTCAGCAGCTGTTTCTTGGGTTTGTTCTCTAACTCAACAGCTGTTTCCTGGGTTTGTTATCGAGGGGCAGCTTTCACTTAATGACCATTTCAGGAGGAATTGTGCGAGGACGCTGGCTACTGCACGATAGAAAGACAAGAGTCTGTACCCTGCAGCCAGGAAGCAATGCAGGTCCTCACTGAAAATACTCGATCAGCAAAACTGGTAAATCTGCCCCCTTTACGCCGCCGTTCCACATCGAGCTAGCTCCAATCTTGTGCTGAATATCAACAAATTCATTCCTCACAGACACTTCATTCTATCCGAATGAATTTAAACTGCGTCACCAATTATGATCCACCCTCACTTTACCCTAACCTCAGAACAACAATGCTGAATGTCACACGAGGTCCATTTCAAGTGATAGCGTCATATCAACATCCAGTGCCGAAACGAATAACACTAGCAGTTACTACAAAGATCAGTTACAGGTAATGCAAATATCCTGAATCTACATTTAACTTCCACAGAATTAGAGAATCTAAGAACTTTGGTATAATTAGGAGAACAAATATTGCTTGATAACGTGCCAGTGAAGTTTCTATGGTAACGTAGACCCCCCAGAAAGAGTCGAAGTTGGTCCTATCACAGAATGGTTCCACAATGAGCTCTGCCGCGGGTAGTGGCTCCTCACTGACCGGCAACCTCCGCAAAACACTGGGATTCGATAAGAGCACGACTCAGGAACGAGTGTTATAATCCTGAGCTGTGCTACCCTGGGTCAATCCGTGGTGTGATACCGCACATTTCGAGAATTCATCATATCGACATTAGATGGATCTGCGTTCAGTGAATATGTGAGCTTATGTGAGCTGTGGTGAAAGCATGTTTGTGGGAGATTATATTGGAAATATTGGAAATTTTAATGAGTTTATACGGTTTTGTATGCAGATTATTTTCTATTTCTTTGATTGTATTTGATTTTGTGTTTTGAAAGATTTCTTTTAGCGAATCGAATCACTATGATTAAATGAGAGTACCCAATGTATTTATGTTTACTGTTTAATTCTTTTCATAAGAGAGAAAGGCTGTCAAAATCAACTAATTGTGAAGAGCACTTAAGTGAGCAATACGCAAGAAGTCGTGTCGAATTCGATGACGGTTTCCTTGATATTTGTACTTTAACCGTTTTAAATTGTAAATCGAATTTTATATCTGTAAGACTATTTTCTGTTGCTAACTCTGTTGCTTACTCTGGAACCTGTTCATTTGTTACAGGTAAATTTTCGATTCTAGGGTGAGGTTCGCAGTTGCGGTTGGCACTTGTGTTTTATTACTATTAACTTCAACTTGATTAATAATAATAATCATAATAATATTGCAATTGTTGTTCGATCTTCATTATCATTTTTGAATGCTAATGGTGATATGATATCGTGTTGCTTCTGATCGCTCCTTCATGCAGTCACTCGCAAAATAGTAGTAGTACAATCCACATCCACTGCATGACACTGCACTGCATGACACTGCACTGCAGCAGATCAGTGCACTACTATTGGGACTTAGAATAGGGCCGCCGGCCAGGAATAATCCAACCATTACACATTAAATGACAATATACTTATAGTTATATAGGGCCGCCATGGACCATGGTGTGCACATGCACACAACGTCACATGCACAACGCGTTGCATGTGCATGCCCCAGCCCTATTCAACTCAGTGATCATCAGAATTGAAAAGTCGTTGAAAAAAGAAGCGCAGAGTCATGCTGCGCGGGCGCTGCGCGGCAACATTGTCGGGCGATGCCAGACCGCTGATGCAAGCCGCGAAAAAAAGAGGTCGGATAGAATCTGACAAAGTCAAGGACGCATGCAGCGTATGCAATTGCACGGTCGCGGTTGCGCCGCGCTGCGTCGTTTCATTATTTATATTGTGCGATTGCCATTAGTTATAGTATTTGTCTGGCGATCGCGATGCTAGACCGCTGATGCAAGCCTGTCTGAGAATAAGTTTGCGCCGCGCGCGCAAAACGAAATTCTCGACAGGGTCTCAGGTCTATCATCGATCGACAATTATAGTATTAGTCTGCTAAGGGTAGGTTCTCTTTCATCTTACTGCTTGAATGGCTTTTTGAATGCCTGTGAGAATGGTGATGGTGTAATTGCCAGTACCATAACTTTTATCTTATCTTATCTTTAGTTTGTTTAAAATCATGCAGATAGTTGTGCATTCAATTTAGAACATTTCTAATATGTTAGTTGAAAACTGCAAATGTTACTTATAATGTCATATTTATTTTCAAATAACAAATATGCTTTGTTTTACTTTGATTTATTTATTCAGTTCTTCCCCTCCATTGATTATTATCTCCCCCTCATCCACATTGCAGTTGACAGGAGAGGGTCTTACATCGGTAGGGTAACTGATTATGATTCACAGTTTGACTATTCCATGTCTTGTGTCAATCCTTGGCAGAACCACTTCTCTCTATGCCAGATGTAATGGAACCTGGTGGTTGTTTGGTGGTGGCTTTCGCTATGTACCATGTATTGTACATGGCAATTTTGATATTAAATCACTCATGATACAGTTTAAGTGCAAAACTTGATTCTCTTACAATGAATGATTAGACATTAAGGGTGATCCGCATATACGTGAGGGGTACGGTGGGCCGAAACCCCTCCATTCTCTCTTGCCACCTGCTGATACGAATTGCAGTTGGCAGGGGAGGGCCTTACATCTGTAGGATGACCGCTGATGATTCACAGTTTAGATTCTTCCCTCTCTTATGCCAATCCTTGGATTAGAAAATCGATACCCAGTATTTTGCTATGTTTGCAGTATACCCATACACCTCTATAGATAAGACTTTGGATTCCATAACATACTACTTTTTGTCATTCAAGATCTTTCAACAAAAAATCTTTTGCAGGACATCAGATGATATGAGCAACCTGATTATTTTATACACCCACAATGAAGTGCCTCCATTCCTACGAAATAACCCACACATAAAGACTGGATACCGCAGTTATCTACCCAAGAGCCTTTGCTTCAAGTCAATATTCTTTCTCCACAATGAAACAATAAATATATGGTCTCATTTATTGGTTGGATTCTATTTCTTTACACAATACTTTGATGACTTGAATATTTTGAATGAGACCAAGAATACCTCTATCTATGATAAAGCTGCTTTCTTTAGTATGATTATAACTATCCAGACATGCATGTTTTGCTCAACAGCTTTTCACCTTTTCAATTGTAATTCAGAGTCCATGTGCTCTAAATTACTTCTACTTGATTTCTTGGGAATTTGTGCAGGGCTATCAGGATGTTTTTTTCCTGTAACATATTATGCCTTCAGTTGCTATCCCGAGATTAAGAAAAGATACATAATTTTCTTCATTCTTGGATTTTTACTAGCTGGGTATCTTATAACAAGACCGTGGTTTAGAGACAATAGATATATCTATGTTCGAATTCTGACTTATTCTCTTTTATCACTAATGGGAACTGCTCCTTCAGCACATTGGACATACTTGCATGGTATAAGTTCTGAAATTGTAAAGCTGTTCCTTCCAAAAGTCATAACTCTATATTTTTTGGGTGGTGCTGGACTTTTTTTCTATGTCACAAAACTTCCAGAATCTGTTATGCCAGGAAAGTTTGATTTAATTGGTCATAGCCATCAAATATGGCATATTCTAACAGCACTTGTTTTCATAGTTGGACACAAAACTCATCAAAAGTTGTTCACCTACATGAACAGTCATGAGTGTACTTGATTAAAACTGCATTAATTTCTATTGATTATGATATTGGCAACGATTCAGTAAAATAACCCTGAATTAAGTCAAGTGCATCCAGTTTCAGATCTGTTTGATGAACTTTTTATACTTTGTACTGGCCTAGGCCTGTTTATTGGACAGTTCATATGATATTTATTATGAATGTCAACCTGTACTGTATAGATAACTCAGTTTATATAGAGAAAGTTTTACTAGTTGTTTGAGCATGCTAGACTGTAAGCAACCATGAGTTGTGGTTCAAATCTGACTTCAAATTTACCTACAGGCAAACGTTTTTGTAGAATGTTAGGAAGAAGTTTGTTTGTCAATATAAAAGGGAAGAGAGTCTCCCGCTGTGGCTCACTATGCAGTAGACAGCTAAATGGCTTGATTTTAACTGCTCATTATGAAGATGATAGTCCAGAAAGCTTAAAACTGTCTAAATGTGCTGAAAAATTTGATTCCATGGTGTCCTCTAAATTATCAAAATTAGCTGGTATTTCAAAAATTGATAAATCTCGAGTATTTTATGGACTGCACAAAGACTATCCTGCCGTTGCATTGTCAATTATTCCTAAAATAGAAGCAGGAACTTCAAAGTTTGAGGCATATGACATTGCTTCAAGAGATGTAGGATCAGAAGCAGTCAGAACAGCGATTGGAACTGCAGTTACTAGTCTACGGGCTGATAAAGCAATAACTCGTATTGTAGTTGACTCTTTTGATAATTCCAAAGCTGCAAGTGAATCTGCTCATTTAGCAATACATACGTTTGATGATTTGAAAGCGAAAAAGAATGAAATACCATTTGTTGAACATTATGAGGTTGAGAAATGCTCTGATCAGACAGTGAAGGAATGGGAGAGCGGAAAAATCAACGCAATATGTCAAAATTTTGCTAGAAACTTGATGGAGTACCCCGCTAATCACATGACACCTGCTCTTTTTGTGAGAGCCTTACAGGACAAAATCAGTAGTGAATATGAAGGTAAAATAGAAGTTATTGTACGAGACTCTCAGTGGATAACTGAGAAGAAGATGGGGTCATTCCTCTCTGTTGCAAAGGGATCTGCTGAGCTACCCTATCTTCTTGAGCTCCATTACAAAGGTGCTGATAGTGACCCAGTTTGTTTAGTTGGGAAAGGTGTCACATTTGATACAGGTGGTATTTCAATTAAACCATCAAAAGGCATGGAGGCCATGAGGGCTGATATGGGAGGAGCTGCATGTGTTGCTGCAGCTACTCTTGGTGCTGCAGCTCTAGAACTACCCCTAAACCTCATCACAATAATCCCTCTATGTGAAAATATGCCATCTCACTGTGCAACCAAGCCAGGTGATGTTGTTACTGCCATGAATGGAATAACCATACAAATTGATAATACAGATGCTGAAGGTCGACTGATCCTTGCTGATGCTCTGTGCTATGCTGACACTTTCAACCCACGTTATGTCATAGATGTGGCCACTCTCACTGGAGCTATAGCTGTCGCTCTTGGGGGAGAATGTGCTGGAGTCTACAGCACAACCGAAAATCTGTGGGAAACCCTGCAGCATGGCAGCTATGTGTCAGGAGACAGACTTTGGAGAATGCCTCTGTTCAAGGAATATAATGATTTACTAAAATCGCGCACAGCTGATATAAACAATATCAGTAATGGTCCATATGGTGGTTCTATAACTGCTGCCAAGTTCCTCCAGAACTTCGTCAAGTGTAAGAGCTGGGCTCATGTCGATATTGCTGGTGTTATGGATGATACCACTTCAATGAGTTATCTTCCCAAAGGAATGTCTGGTCGTCCTGTGAGATCATTGATTGAGGCACTGAAAAAACTTTCAATGTGACATTCATGAATCTTTATAGTTTATAGGTGAATTATCTGTATTTTGTTACTTCATGATGATTGAGACGATTGTGTAGACCTTTTATTCAATACCTATTCGTGTTTCGATTGATTTTTATCGATATTCTTTAGCAATTACAACCGATATGAATTTCTTGGTCGTTTAAACACTAAAACTTACCAAGGTATTTTCAGAAAAGCAATGTATAGGTTTGGTCGGTGTCGTTTTGGGCTAGCTAAAGCTCCAAATATCCGCCCCTTGGTATCATCCAGTAGAATTGTACACAAATACCAAGGTCCATGCAACAGCAAAACTTCTACAAGCATTAGAGCTTACAGGATGACCCCCGTCTTGTTTGAAATCAAGACAATCGAGACACCCACGTTCCCTGACTCTGTGTCAGAAGGAGACATACAGTGGGTGAAAGAAGTGGGTGATGCTGTAGAGGAAGATGAGGTTATTGGTGAAATCGAGACAGATAAGACAACCCTCCCAGTGCAGTCTCCTGCTTCTGGTGTTCTAACAGAACTGCTGGTTTCTGATGGTGATACCATCTCCAAGGGAACACTTCTTGCTAAAATTGACGTTGGAGGTGCTGCAGCAGAATCCTCGCCACCAGCTCCTAAGGAAGCAGCTCCTACGGAACCAGCTGCTGAACCCATTGCTCCCTCACAACCAGTGCCTCAAGACGCACCTGAAGAAATCCCAACATCTATAGGAACTCCACCACCCATACCCCAAGCTCCAATCTCTGTTACCCCTCCACCACTTCCTCCTGCAACACCATCTCCTCAAGTTCTTGCAGGGGAGGCAAAGCCTCCCGGTATGAGATCTGAAAACAGGGTGAAAATGTCGAGAATGAGGCTAAGAATTGCTGATAGACTCAAAGAAGCACAAAACACAGCTGCGATGCTTACAACCTTCAATGAGATTGATATGACCAACATCATGGCCCTGAGAAGTAAATACAAGGATGACTTCCTAAAGAAACATGGTATAAAGCTTGGGTTTATGTCAGCTTTCTTGAAAGCTTCCGCACAAGGGTTGACTGAAATGCCTGAGGTGAATGCATTCATTGATGATAAGGAAATCATATACAGGGATTATGTGGACATAAGCGTGGCTGTTGCCACACCCAAAGGTCTTGTGGTTCCCGTACTTAGGAATGTTGAAACCATGACATATGCAGACATAGAGAAAGGTCTCACTGCCCTAGGGAAGAAAGCCAGAGATGGAAATCTGGCTATAGAAGACATGGATGGTGGAACATTCACTGTTTCTAATGGTGGTGTGTTTGGCTCGTTGTATGGTACCCCTATCATCAACCTTCCTCAATCTGCTATCCTCGGAATGCATGCTATTCAAGATAGACCTGTTGCTTTAAATGGCAATGTCGTTATTCGACCCATGATGTACGTCGCTCTGACATATGACCACCGGCTGATTGATGGACGTGAGGCTGTTACATTTCTGAAGAGAGTTAAATCTGCAGTGGAGGACCCGGCCATCCTTCTACTTGACTTGTAATAATGAAAAAAAATTAGTTTCTGTACATAGATTGATACTATACGAGTATACCTTGCCCACTAATTGGACTCAGTAACAAGAGTCTGAACATGTCAGGACTGTCTGTTTATTTGAAATGAACGTAATCATGGGACCTATGATTTCAAAAATCTTATTGATATCCTACTATAGTCTATAGTCTATATACTGCATGTTAATTGAGTCATTACAATGAAGTAATGAACCATCTTTGCATCATTACCTCAGACATTGTGTTTGAGTAATAAAATTGTTTTGCTTATTTATTTTCCTGTATTGTGCAGCAACAGTCATATGGCTACTTTTGGAGTTCGATTTTTGAGATGAACGTCTTATTTCAACTCGACAAACGATCCAGCAGTATTTCGAAGGAATACAATAGAAGTCTGATCTGATAATTAATTGGTTTTATAAAGTTATGAGTTACACGGGATGATTGCTATACAAAAACCTAAACATAATTTTCCAAAGACACTGGATTGACTGTAACTTAGTAAAAAGTTTCTTGTTTTAAACGAATCATAGATCATGAAATTGGGCATTATTTGATTGCGTGATTGACCTGTTTACCAGAGGGAACCTTTGCAGGATGATAAATCGAAGTTTATGTTCGAGGGTAGGCCAAATTCTAGAGACAAACAGAAGATGCTTCAAAACAATGAAAGCATCAAGAGGAATACCACAGTTGAGGGATATTCATAAACGCGACAGGGAAATCCATCGTAATAGAATGAAGAGGGAGGAAGCGGCAGTGAATAAGGCTAAAGAGGAAGCACTAGCTGCTATTCCACCCCTCATCCTATTCAAATTGAGTTGCCCTGGTTGTGGGGCTAGATATCAGCACAAGTCTCAAACATCCCCCGGATATCTCCCTTACGATTCCATGATGTCATGGAAACCCTCAAACACTCTGCCTTGTCAGCGATGTTCTTCACTCGAAGCTGAGGCAGAGGAAAATCATCGCATGTACTCCATAAGTGAGGAGAGGTTTGGGCTACTATTGCGTGACATGGCATCACAAAAAGCTCTTGGATTGGTTGTCTGTGACATAGTTGGCTTTCCTTCCTCACTCCCACCTAATTTGGAGAACATATTTCCACCTGGATGTCCACTTATTATTATAGTCAATAAATGTGATGTTTTGACAGAATCAGAACCCAAGATGGAGGTTATCACATCATATTACAGATTACTCGTGTCGAAGTGGGCTCACCATGCTGCTCTGAAAATAAATGATATTCATTTCGTAAGTGCGAGGACTGGCAATGGACTTCCCGAACTTGCCCAAACTATACAGAACTACATGTATAATGGCAGTATCGGCTCTGATCTTCAGTTTGCCTACTTGATGGGCGTAACAAATGTTGGAAAATCGACTCTGTTTAACAAGCTTGTCCCTCTCCTTAATAACAAGATGAATTCGATTGGAACTGTAACAGAATCAGCGGCGCCCGGGACAACAGTTAATAGAATAATGTGTCCAATATTCCCAAGACTGAACACCCGGGAGAAACAGGATGTGGCACATAGCTTGAACCAGAAAGCATACAAGTTGGATAGACTCATGCAGCTCACTGAGAGTCACAGTGCCCCAGAATGGTTCAAGTCACAGATAGATAATCAGTTACAGGAGTACACAGGAGCTAAGGTCATGGTCGATACCCCTGGTGTATTGGCGAATGATGTCATTCCTGATTCAGCAGTCTTCTCTGAGAGCAAGATATTCCGAAACAAACTGGTTCTTAAACCAGGCCAATGCTTATCATTTGACTGGTACAAGATTTATTATGTGAAAGGGAACATTGATGTGGAGTTAATGATAAATGTACCTCTAGAAACGGGAATGGAAGTATTAACTGACGTGGATGATGATTCATTGAACTTTTCCTCAACGGGAGATCGACTTTGCAACAAGGTTTACTACATACAGAGCATAAACTTATCTCCCAAAGTTTCACGGAATTCCCCTACGGCTGACATCTGTCTCAATAGTCTAGGCTGGGTTTCCGTACACTTGACCCGTTGTGATGATATTACTGTAGTGGTATACGGACCTAGAGTGAGTGATGTCCTGGTTCGCAAGCCAGGTTTTCCACTTAAACTTCCTTCAGCTAGTGTTGTCGCGGCCAGGTGACCTTATCATTAATTTTACATTTTGAATGTTTTTATCTGTACATTTTTCTTACCGATTGCCGCATAATCAGGTAGGCAACGTTTCATTTGACTCGAAAATTGATTGTGGAAAACCCTAAATCGGTTCATGAAATTATTTATGTTATTGACATGCTCCTCAATTCTATTTATCGCTAATTCAGATGTCCGGGGGTTCACCCCGCTCCTTGCTTGAACAATGTGCACGAGTGATAGTAAAATACAGCACCAACCTCGATCTTCATCTTTCCCAGTGTAATCAGTACCTCTGCAACCTTCTCCTTGACCTTGCAGTCGAAGGGAATAAGCTGGGAGTTTTCAGGGTCTTGTTGGAACTATGGCCACATAGCGTGCTCCATCTTCGACTGAAAGCTGCAACGTTACATTTTCTGCAGAGCTTGGCTATCCTGGAGCATCAAGGTGTTATTTCTAAGCACTTAAAGGAGGTTCATGTTGATGCTCTTTATGCAGGTTTGTACGATGAATGATGAGGCGTTTGGCTTCAAACTTCTTCGATTTCTCGATGTAATTTTGTTTTTCTGGATCCCCCTGATATTCGTTCAATGTGTTAACAATTTACAGGTTACGTTGGTACCAATGTTCTCTGTAGCACAGCCCTTGGAGTTACACCAGATTTGAATAAAGAATACTCATGTATGATCGATGAAGTCAATCAGAAAACTGGAAGATCAAAAAGGAAGAGACCACGGTTGTCATCGTGTGGGGAGGACAGTTCCAACTCCAGGACCCTGACTGTGTACACGCCTCTCAACATCAACAGTGCTAACATCAAGACGCTCCTCCGATACCTGAGGCAACTGGACGATCAGAAGGTTATCAATATTGTTCCCTCTGCTCTTATCTTCACATCTCTCCGGTCCTCTCTCATATTCAAAGCCCTCTCGCTGGTGGACAGAACTAAGCTGAAAATGTTGGGTGTTGACTTCTGTTTGCAAACAGAGGAGGAATTGTGCCCCTCTACGCAAATTTCAGTTCTGAGTACTCTAACCGAATTACGAAGTGTTTCATTGACCTATAACTACCTGAAGGGACATGAGAAAGAAACCAACTTGATTCGGACACTCAAATCACTTCCTCACCTCTATACCCTTAATTTGAGCGGAAATCTCCTCAAGGAGAACACTCACACGTATGTGCCATCGACACTACGGGATTTAGTTTTAGGAAATACATATCCCACAAGCACAAGTCTTGGGCAAATAGGATCAATTGCAGGAGAAAGTCTACATCGTATAAAGTTGTCTGATAACGGGATGAATAATAGACTTGAGGGACTGTTCAGCATGCTATCTCGCTGCGAAACTCTCAAATGTTTGGACCTATCTGGTAATCAGTTGGCATCGCTTCAAGATACAACTTTCCTGCTGAATGCAGTGAGAAACGTGGAGTCAACCCTAGAGACACTCATTCTGTCTCACAATATGTTCAGAGAACAAGAGAGACTTCTCATTATCACGGAAATGTCTCAATTCTCGTGTCTCACAGAGCTTGTTCTGGGTCCTTTCCTCCCAGATCTCCTGCTATCGGAAGAGTTGACTCAAAGGGAACGTCATCTTATGTCCGATGTTTGTGGTAGATCTGATATCAGCATGTCAATGAGGGAACCTACACTCCTTCCCTAGCAACGGTCTTTCCCTAGCAACGGTCTTAGTTACCAACAAATATGATGTTTCCAATCTTAGCAAATGAGTCTATTTCAACTCTACCGATAGTTTTTTGAAGATAAATGGTTTTAGGGTATAAATGCTATTGATAATTTTATTCTGTACCTTGATTCTGTTATGATTGATGAATATCATGCGATATGTATTTTACAAAGTTAATCTATTCTTACGAAGTTTTTATCTATTCTTAGTTCTCACGAAAGATATCTGTTTTGATTTTTTTATGTGAAATAAAATCTTTAAGCCGAACAACATTTCGTTCCAATGTCTGATAATTAAAAAGCGTTCCCAAATTTCCTGCCATTTGCAGGGAAACGACATGATTCTCCACTTTCTGTCCCTCATCCATCTTCTCCCTTCACTGTTCTGTTCAGACATTCCTCATTCTGCCGACAGCTACCACGACAACCCAATCTTGTTAACGGAGGACAAGGCATTGCTACATCAGACTCTAAAACATGGGCAGAGTGCTGTGTACACACTCACAAACCTAACCCCAGGTTTAAACCTACACCAAGCTTGAGAATCACTCTATTTTGTCACTCTAATACCGACAATCACCGCGTTTCCTTGATTTATGACTCAAATCTCGACCGTGATATTCGCAGCTTTTCCGAAATGGTATCATGTGTATTATTATATTCATGATCTTCTTATTATTCTAGGAGAACTTTACGAGTTCAAAGTGAGTTACCCAGCTTCACAACCCTACTCCTTCACCATATCATTCTCGAGCACGCTTGCTACCATGATACCCCAGAGAAAACTACTTGATATCGAGAAGGAGGAATTTACATCGGACACCGATACACTTTATGTCACAGTGAGTGTCCCTTATCTTGCCCCAGCTGGTGTCGTTTGAATTCCGTAGAAAATATACCGAATACCTGATACCTATTGCTCCAAAAGATCCACGTTAATTGGTTCATTGGTATCCCTTGATGAGGTTGTATAGTGTAAGGTCAAAGGTGTTAACTTATCAAAATCACATTTCATCTATAAAATTGGTTAAGTGACAATGATTATTAACACCAATGCTCCCTATGATATCATCCCTATCATTGCAGGTGACCGCCCATGACGTCTCAAGATCAGTCAAGCCTGCCCCTCACGTGCAGTACTCTGTGTACTATGAACGTGTATACCACGGCATTCCTGCGCAAGCATTCCGACTCATAGCGTGGTTATGTGTGGTTATTCCAGTTGGAGTGTTTGTAGCGAACTGGGTGTTCAATAATTGGTACGATTTGAAACACGAGCATGTCAGCTGAGAGCAGACTCGGTGTTGTTAACTGGATAGTACCCGTGTCCCATAGTTGTACTGCAGATGGGAGAAGAGTAACTACAGGATATTAGTTCTCTGGTAACCTATCTAGGAGCAAGAATTGTACCTGGTATTCCTCTACTCTGCCTGATCATCAATCATTGAAACCTCGAAAATCATATCATTGCTGTACCCTGTACTGATGAATGTTTGCATTATATTCCGTCATAACGAAGCAATGAGTCAACTCAGCGTATGTTGACACCACTGAGTTAAGCTACCATCTCCTGACACCAACACGAAATAGACGAATTTTTGACACCACTCATAGATGGACTCTTGCAGAGGAAGAAATGCATGTATATGTACAAAATCCGTTCTTTTATACATCCTTACTGATGACTCTTAAATCATCTGGCGCGTTACAGCAGAGGCCAGAGAAATGAATATTGCTACCATTGTTTTGATTTTCTGATGATATGGAATTGACAAAAGAATTTTGCGAAGCTTGTATAATGCATACTGCAGTGTTTTATTCCGTTTATATCTCTACAAGCTATACACCTTTTAACTTCGTGTAATTTAAAACACAATTAACTCAAATTGCTGCATAATATNACCCTACTCCTTCACCATATCATTCTCGAGCACGCTCGCTACCATGATACCCCAGAGAAAACTCCTAGATATCGAGAAGGAGGAATTTACACCGGACACCGATACACTTTATGTCACAGTGAGTGTCCCTTATCTTGCTCCAGCTGGTGTCGTTTGAATTCCGTAGAAAATATATCGAATACCTATTGGTTCATTGGTATCCCTTGATGATGTTGTATAGTGTATGGTGTTAACTTATCAAAATCCCACTTTTGCCATCATGTATGTTTATGTCGCTCTTTTTTATCCACTTCATCTATAAAATTGGTTAAGTGACAATGATTATTAACACCTATGCTCCCTATAATATCATCCCTATCATTGCAGGTGACAGCCCATGACGTCTCAAGGTCAGTCAAGCCCGCCCCTCACGTGCAGTACTCTGTGTACTATGAGCGTGTATACCACGGCATTCCTGCGCAAGCATTCCGACTCATAGCGTGGTTATGTGTGGTTATTCCGGTTGGAGTGTTTGTAGCGAACTGGGTGTTCAATAATTGGTACGATTTGAAACACGAGCATGTCAGCTGAGAGCAGACTCGGTGTTGTTAACTGGATAGTACCCGTGTCCCATAGCTATAATACTGCAGATGGGAGAAGAATAACTTATAGGTAACTACAGGATATTATAGTTCTCTGGTAACCTATCTAGGAGCAAAAATTGTACCTGGTATCCCTCCTCTACTTTGCAAGATCATCAATCGTTGACATCTCATTGTTAAACCCTATTTTGATGAATGTTTGCATTATATTCCGTCATAACGAAGCAATAAGTCAACTCAGCGTATGTTGACACCACTGAGTAAAGCTACCATCTCCTGACACCAGCACGAAATAGACGAACCACTCATAGATGGAATCCATTCTTTTATACATCCTGACTGATGACTCTTAAATCATCTGGCACATTACAGCAGAGGCCAGAGAAATGAATATTGCTACCTTTTTTTTTATTTGTTTTGATTTTCTGATGATATGGAATTGACAAAAGAATGTTGCATAGCTTGTATAATGCATACTGCAGTGTTTTATTCCGTTTATACCTCTGCAAGCTATACACCTTTTAACTTCGTGTAATTTAAAACACAATTAACTCAAATTGCTGCATAATATAGTATGTCCTGTGTACACATGTGTATCTATAGTATTGCACTCTACATTGATATTTCTCTAGCTTAACACTTAATTTCCTATCTAGAATGGATTGATATTTCTCTTGCTTAACACTGAACTCCCTATCTAGAATGGATTTGTCCTGGATTGACATCTATTTAGTAACATCGTTCCTCAAGCTACTACTATGCCATGCCTATCACTCCACTGATTTCGAGGTTCATAGAAACTGGCTGGCTATCACTCACTCCCTCCCTATTGACAAGGTTATTATTCCAGATTCGTTATCAGTCTCATTTATCCATATCAACATATTATAATTTGGTAAGGACTGAGATGCCTGATCGTCTGTCCTTCCGTCTGTCTGCCCAGTTGTACGTCACGAAATGCACGTGCAGATTTTTTTGAACTATGATATGCGTTGCCATGGCAACTATTTCGTCCTGTTGTTGTGCCCAATGGGTAGTGAATCACGTCCACTTGACGGGTTCATTAGTTCAACATAATCATGACATACCGAACAACTACTACCTGTATAGAGCTAGGCACGGTGATAAATTCCACTGAAATCTGTAGCGGACGTCGGGGGAGTAGCTCAAATGGTAGAGCGTCCGATTCGCATTCGGAAGGTAGCGGGATCAATGCCCGCCTTCTCCACTTTTTGCGCCCTCGATTTAATTTTTCCATTCTCCACCGTTTAAATTGTTATGTGGGTTTTAATTCTGAGTTTCACTCATTTAAAACCGTTTTTGGGCTATTTAGCGTAAAGATAGCTTTAAACGTGCACTAAATTTTGTCGAATTGCAAGGAACAAACGGAATGCGCGACAATTTGCAAATATCATTTCAGCATGTGCGCGCGGCTTTTGCGTGCGCGTGCGCGGCTTATTTTCGGTTTTAAACATCCTCAACTTCAGCTGCACTTTCATCACCACTCCGCATAACTTGACTATCCACCATGATTTACACGAATTCCCTATTTCAGTGGTACTACGACACCACGTCCCAGTGGACGCTGGACTATCCCCCCTTTTTCGCATGGTTTGAGTTCCTACTCTCACAACTTGCTCGCTACTTCGATTCCGACATGCTGGTACTGTCCGACGTTCCTTATTTTAGTCTTGCAACTCTCCTCTTCCAACGTCTATCAGTCATTCTCTCCGATATTGTTCTCTGTTACGCCTGTTCTCGGGCAGCCAAACTTGTGACGACCACAGGGAAGGGTTGTGACGACCTCACTACGAAACTTCTCCTAACTTCCTGTTATTTGTCGTGTGCTGGCCTGCTGATAGTTGATCACATCCATTTCCAATACAATGGTTTCCTCTCGGGGGTTTTCCTGTTGTCACTGGTCAGCGTGATCGAAGGGAATATTCTCAGTGGTGCTTTCTACTTCTCAGTGTTGCTGAACCTCAAACACATTTACCTCTACGTTGCGCCTGTCTATTTCGTGTATATGTTACGTGTGCACCTCTTCAAAGAAACGACCATCGTGGATATTATCGGGTTGTCTAAGTTGGGAGTCGTTGTGGTGCTTGTGTTTGGAGTATCTTTCCTCCCGTTCTCTGCTCATCTACCTCAGATAATGTCCAGGCTGTTTCCTGTTCAGAGAGGTTTATGTCACGCTTACTGGGCTCCTAACTTGTGGTCAATCTACAACATCCTTGATATTGGGTTAACCAAGGTCCTGCAACTTATTGGAATGGTGCGAAAATCGGGAGTCCATCCCCTGATGTCAGGATTGGTGCAACAGTCCGAATACCTTGTTCTACCCAACATAACTCCCATCCACTGTGTGACTCTGACCCTTGTCCTTCTTACTCCAATTCTTGTAAAGCTATTCCAGCACCCCTCACCTGACAGGTTCCTAAGATGTGTAACTGCGTCTGCCCTCGTATCATTCTACTGCGGATACCACGTTCACGAGAAGGCTATCTTGGTTGTTCTCATACCGTACGCTCTGCTTGTATTTTCCGATGCCCAAACCGCCGGGAAGTTCTACTTCCTGTCTGTCCTCGGAACATATTCCCTCTTTCCTCTGCTCCATGAGATAAGAGAACTCCCGGTAAAAGCATGTATTCTCGTGATGGTTCATTCGTTCATGCGTGTGTTCCTGTGGAAAGTCCACCCGAATTTCCGTCACACCGTGTTCGAGAAGATCTATCTCCTGGGGCTGGTCGTGCACTTTATTCTCACTGAGATCGTGTTACCACTGACACTTCCAAACTTCCAGTTCCTCCCCTTACTCCTATATTCGGGCTATTGTTCTGTGGGAGTTTCCTATATCCTGGGTAATTTACTGTGGGGTTTAGTGTGATCAACTCAGTAGTAGGTTTGATTTGTAGCATTGATTCGTTTATCGTAAGGGGTTATTTATTTTTTTTGGGGGTCAGTTGTTTATGTATTCAAATACCTTTCAATGATTGATGTAATGATTGAACTAGAGATATTTCAAACACAACTTATTATTTCGTTAACTGTTTACAGCATTATCAACAAATTCCATAGGGTGTCTTAAAGAAGGAAAAGCATAGATGTGAAAAGTCGAAGGTTTCAATAATCCATACATGGCTATTGCAAAGTAACATCGTACTACTTAGTATTATGTCATTAATATCAGTATCAAAGCTATTTTTGTCGAACAAGCTAAGGATTTCAATGAAAATGAATGCAGAATGGCTTCGCGGTTTTACATTTTACCCATGTAAGTTTGATATTTTTCAACAAGCGTTTTCGTAAGATCAAGACCTGTCAAGAACGTATCGGTGAAAACCAGCAACTGTAGGAATTGATTTTGCTACCACAACAACATTGCTAACTTGAACTTGAAGTTGAACTGAACAGCAGCGCCACCACTAAATCAGATTATCAATACCAATTCAACTTCAATATATATATATTTTAGTAAGGTTATTATTGTGGAATCCCGAACGGAAATTACTCTATGATCAGTGTCTAATACTATCTCAGCCACGGACTATCATCTCCTCTACTCTGTAGCATTGCCTCTCTCATCACTTTCATCCACCTCCTTCTCTCCTACCGTATCTCGGGCCAGCGAGATTATCTCCCACACGTTATCTATAAAATCTTCCGGGAAATCGAAATCCCCGAGAATTTCGTTAACTGCCTGTGGAATAATAACTTGATGTTACGATGTATTCAAAATACTCATGATTGATTGAAATTAAACTGTAAACGGAAATAAATCAATTTGGAATTCATGAGTTCATGGGAAATGAATTACGGTTGTGAAATCCTCCTTCCCGTAATTGTCATCGCTTGTCTCTAGGATAGTACAAGCCAACTCCAGATCTCGTATTCCCATGTAGGACTGGAAAATGTTAATTCACTTTCAGTGATTATTGTTAGATAAAGTATTCTAGAATCTACTAATTAGAAACTGTTATCAGTATCACATTATCAATATCACTATAAGTTGTTCATAATCGACTATCACCTCTAGCAAGTCATCGACTTGGAGTTTTGCCTTCTCCAGCCAGCTGCACGCCACTGATTCCTGTACTGATCCATCGTTCTTGATACGAACCGTGGCTCTCCCATCCTGGGTTATAGCATGTGAGTGTCGTGGTAGTGGTACGCAGCTTCGGAAGATCACTATAGTCAATTGTTAAACTAAATTCACGCCCCTGCTCACCACACATTGAACCCCATATTCTTACTCCCCCCACACTTCACTCTACCTCACCCTATTCTTCACCTCACTACTCACTTCACCTCACTCCTCACTGCACCACACTCTTCAGTTCACCACACTCCACTCTTCACTTCATTCCTCATTTCACCTCACTCCTCATTTCACCCCACTCTTCACTTCATCTCTCACTTCATCCCTCACCTCACCACACTTCATCCCTCACTTCACCTCGCTTCACTCTTCACTTCACCTCACTTCACCCCATTCCTCACTTCACTCCTCACCTCACCTCACTCCTCACCTCACCCCACTCCACTCTTCACTTCACCTCACCTCAACCCTCACTTCACCTCACTCCACTCCTCACCCCACTCCTCACTTCACCTCACTCCTCACCTCACTTCACTCCTCACCTCAATAGGTTCAGCGGAAAGAGTCGATGGCGCCGTGGATCCTGGTGCTGCTCGTCTAGGACAGAGATTGCTATCAAAACCCTGCTTCGGCTCTGCCAACATCAAGTTTATCATCGATCCAATCTGAAATTCAGAAGTTAGTACCTGTGATGTTGGCGTTAAGATTTGGTTTAATTGCAATTTGGCCGTTGCTTTTAAGGGTGGCTCACTGTTTCCTGTGAGTGTGTCTGTGATACCATCAGTGCGAAATAATGATATACCGCCATACCGGTGTATAATATCACCGGTGTACTTCCCTGTGTACTATTACCGGTGTACTTCCCTGTGTAACATCATTACCGATATATCCCTCAGTTTGGCTGCCACCGAATAATGTCTGGACCCGACGAGCGACATATCGTCCAACTTCACCAACTGATCCCCCACGTGGAAATTGCCGCTCTTCTCTGCTACACTGCCCGCCTTCACCCGCTTGATAAAACAACAGCCCATCCCGTTATCGGTTATCGTGATGCCGATAGCTTTCTCCTCCTTCTTAACCGATATCTGCAAACAGGTACATGCAGTTTAGAGCTGGTGATATCATCCAATTGAGAATCTCACATAATAAGCGAAATTCTGAGATCCGAGTCATTGTTATTGAGATGCAGGAGAGTATGAGTAAATAAAACCTAACGCATAATTTCTTGATTCCACGGTTCTAACCCGAGATTATTCCATATAAGGAGATATATATATCCAGTATCTACCTGCCTGACGAGACCCTGAACATGGACGAAGATAAAGTCGTTGTAGACCACAAGGCCGGAGAGGAGATATCTCATGTCTATCTTGGGGGTGTTGAGAGTACAAAACATGATACTCCGAATGTCTATCTTCAGTTCTAGAGCTGTGGGAGAGGTGAGTTATATAATTGGGATCGCATTTGCTGCTCCTCTGTCACAGGGAGGGGAGAGGGAGATAGACCTTTGTAGTCTAGACTCATGCCAAAATCATGGTGAAGCAGGGGTGGGATTTAAACGATATTTTAACAAATGTTGAATAAAACTTTGATTATTATAGCTTAATTTCTATAGCTTACAAAGGACAATTCACAATTTTAGCGATGCATCGTTCAGTGCATCACAAGGAATAGGGTTTGATTAGTTGTGTACCTAGTTTCGAGTATAGATCCTTGAGTGAAAGAAAAGCGTTGATCCGCTTCGTGGAACCGCCATGGGCCAATTGTGTGTAGAACTGGAGCTGAAACAGATGCCCAATTAACGCCAGGGTGTAGGGTTTTTTGTTACTATGGGAACCGTCGCTACATCAAATAGCAATGTACGTAGCCGAGTGCATACTTCTTGTTGGACGTTTGACTGAAGTACTGTCCTTTTCACGGTGCCTTTTTTCTGAAGATAGATTGTAGAATTATTCATGAGATTATGAATACATCGGAAGCATAGCCCTTGAGGTTATTTTCAAGTTGGTAACGCGTGAATTAGACCCCTTCTGAAGTTCACAAACTTTCCATCGGAATGGACCAATCTGACCAATCTGACCTTCGATTCCCTGGAGTCTTTATTTGAGCTTAGTACATTGTGAGCTGCGGCAGTGCTATTGGGTTCGAGCAGTTCCTTTTGTCGAGTTGAGGCTGATCTGAAGCTAAACCAAGGCATCCCTGCACGAATAGGTATCTGTGATTAGGACGTGGACTATGTGATACGTGGACTATGTGATACGTGGACTATGTGATACGTGGACTAAGTGACACCTTGACTATGTGATACGTCAAGGTGTGATGGACGATGGTGTGATACGGATGTCTGAGTGTAGAGCACACGAGGTTTTCACGTTCCTAGTTTCCAACTGTGGGTTTAGACTGAAGAGGTAATTCATGTCTGTTTTGAGTTGTTCAAGCAAGGGTATTTACGGTATATTGCACGCCAAAGAGAAAATATGTGCTGAAACGACTGTTAAATCTTACGAAATGAGACTACCAAAGAAAAGAAACAGAGTAGCGCACGTACTATGCAAAATGGTCCTTTTCAGAACTGCGAATTGTACTCTATAAGTGAACGTTACCTTGTAAGGGCTAATGATTAACGTACCGTATTTTGGGCGACAAAAGGGTGATATAGAGGATTCACTATAAAATACTGACGTTCTTGCTATCCACTGAAACCGTTTGATACGCTCTCTAACACGATCACTGAGTCACTCACTCACTCCATCACTGACTCACAGTCATTGACTCATTGATTGACTGACTGACTGACCGACTCACTCCCTCACTCTCATCTTCTGACCCACACTATATTCACTGAGTGTATAATAGCAGAAGTATAACTGGTAGAGGAAACTCGGCCTAGGAGAGGGTGCAATATACAGTCTGCATGTGTGAGAGAGGGAGAGGGTGACATGGTGTGATTATGTGTGTAGTTTAACTTGGGGGAGAGTACAGATTACAGAATAAGGATCTAAGACACACTCTTTTATGTAGGGTTCAAGCAATTTGTAATGACTTGCTCATTATAGCACAAATTCACACGTATGTTATTCAGAGCACCAAGGAAAGAGCAACTACATGCATAAAGTCATTGTACATAGACACAGACACACACATACACACATACACACACACAGACACACACACATGCACACACAGACACACACACATACACAAACACATACATACACAGACACACACAAACACATAATTCATTCATACCCAGTGCCCACAGTCACAGAAACGCAGACACAGACACGAATAAAAACAGAGATAGTAGTATGTACTGAGTGACACTGCCACAGTGTGACAGTCTTGAACAATCTAGCCCAGCAGGCCGATAGACAGACAAGGATACAATGGGAATTTCTTGCATCACTACATGATTTCATGTATCAAAATTTTAATATTCTTTGAATTCAGTGTGAGAGAAAGCCGTTTTGAGTGTAATATAATACTTTTGGAATAGAACTGAATCGCGAATTAGCATTCAAACAAACATTGATTCAAGACAACCAATCTCAGTTAAAAGTTAAAATTTCGACGAAATAAAAATCTAACGAAATCATTAAAACTCAAAGTCAAAGTCATTCTCAACTAAAGAAGCATATTATAAAACAGTTTTCTGCCTCCCTCAAAATTGAACTCTCCAAAATACAATTAAATTTGATACAATAAATTTGGAATGCAGTTTTTCGATTGCACAATCGTCAATCACGTCAGCTTTCTTGAATCTTGATATAGTCAAGGGAATGTTCAAACTGATGCATTTTCCGAAATATGAAATTGCGCCATGATTATCCCTCCCCAATCGCCTTTTCTTTATCACAAAAGACATTGAGGCTTTATTGTAGAAGTGAGGCTAATGAATATTGATCCTGTTTTTAGAACGCTGTCGTCAGTAGATTTCTCTTCCTTGGAGTTAGCATGACTTTTCCCATCTCGCGCCCCCCAGAACTCGGAGCAAAGATACGAAATGTGCTATGCGGTCACTGATATCCTCAATAAAAATATCTATCAAATTTGTTCATATCTCAACTATAATAGAGGGCACTACATCTATCCTTCTATTGCCTTCACTATTCAATTGTCGGTGTGACTGTGCGTCCTCCAAATAATGCGTTCTATGCTACGTTGTGCATGCAGTGAGTCACGCATCCATCACGCAATCATGCATGTGTTCTTCTTCTCACGCGTGATTCTATGACGTCACAGACGTTTTGACGTCATGCGTTATTGTGTTACCATGAATACTACTTATATAGAGACAGTCATAGTTTAGAACTTCTCTGCTTTGAATTTGTAGTTCCTGGCGACGCACTGAGCTTTGAGAACCTCCTCTATCACTGGTGAACCGCAGAAAAAGACAGTCACCTGGGAAGGAATTGAATCAAATGTCAGTTCTGTATTTCAATCAATTTCCAAACCCAATACTATTGATTTTCAACCCATCAGCAATTCTTGGGTGCGGCAAAGTAGCGTGCCCCAACAACATCTCATAATATATGGCATTTTGTTGGAGTAGGTCACACAGAGAATATCATGCGAATGTTGGGATAAGTACCTTTCGTTTTTTCTGAGGGTCAACTATCTTCTCGAACAGTTCATTCCAGTCGGGTCGTCCCGTGTTAGTCTGTGCTCTCAGTCCTGTGATGTGGTCTTGTCCCTCAGGGTTGCCCTCCTTCATCAGTTGAAGCGCGTACTGAAAACCATTATGCCATATTTAGAATACAAAACATTATCGTGTGTGTGAATAGTAAAACAATAGAGAAAATATCAATATTTTAGAAAAAGATTGAGCTCCGTGATAGAATTACCTGTAGCCCCACCGCTCTGAAATCTTTCTTGGAAAGAGCTGAGGTCAAGTAGATGTTAATGTCGAGGAACCTCTCTTGTTGAACTTCCCCTGATGGACGAATTACAATATCATGACATTATAATGAGGAAAATACTCCATTTTATCTCAGAGTCTATTCTGACTTGTCTGCGTAGGGCGTAGCCAAGCATTTATGTCTGAGGGGATTGTAAACATTCTACAAACAAACAAATCACCGAATTTTCATTCACCATTGTGCTCCTCTGCCGCTGTCTCCAGTTTATTGGAGTCTTCCTCAACTTCATTCAACTCAATGTTTTCTTCTGAGCAGAAGTTTGACTTAGTACTTTAGTAAATGAGCTAGCTTACAAAGCCGGAAATCTGTAGCTTTACCGATCAGCCAATTAGCTCTTAGCCAACTGGTTGATTAGCCAATTAGCAATTAGATCGATAAAGCTACGAATCTTCAAGTTGAACATCAACCTCATTCTCTCACCCACACTTATCCACTCACTCTTATCGTTATGGTGACCAATGATCTTCCTGAGTCTGTGGCCCGTGTGTCCTCTATGAGAGTTTTCCTCCCCGTGTCGCGGGTTGAAGCTTGTGAACCGATCCATTACCTCTTCCATCCGCTTCAGCAACTCCAAGAACCACTGCAAACTCTTCTGATCCCGAGTAATCCACACAAAGTCGAGCTGAAACATCGGTCATGATCACATTTGTCGAAATTCTCCCGTTTTTATCGAATTCCAGCGTTCATTCACGAAGCCTGCATCTTCTCATTAAGTTAACTTCCCTATAATTCCTGTGATATCCCTCTAGTAGTCAGTATTCTTACCTTCTTAACTTTGATGTTGAAAGTCCCGTGGTCATTCCAGCAGCCACATTCGTGACAGAAGCATCCGCTTTTGTTGTACTTATCAACAATAGTTTGCAAGATTGAGGCAAACGGTGTTACACCTGAGGAGGACGAAGTCATCAAAATATCAAATTTTCTTATATTTAACCCATCTAAACAACATGTATTCACAAGAATTGGCGTAGTCAAATTAGCAGAGCGCACCTATGCCTGCTGCTACAAGAACAGCATGTTCACTCTCAAATATCTCGGTAGCAGGTGTTCCATACGGTCCATCAACATACACCTCAAGGTCCCTCTTTACGAGTTGCCTGAGGGTTGAAAACATGGTTACTTATGGTGACACCAGGAAATTGACACAGAACATAGTGTTTTTCTTCAATACAGAACACCCTGCCTCATCAATTATAAGCCGAGCACACTTACCCAAAGTTTTCAAGGTATGCATATTTGCCTGTCTTCTTCCTTACAGACTCAACTTCCAGAGCCACATCCTTGCCGTTGACACCATTCTCATCATTCTTTGCTTCCCTCCTCTTCTTCACCTCGGCATCTTTAGACAACACTTCGTACAGTTTCTTGGTCCATCCTCTTTCCATCCTGTAAGAAGGAGGATGATTTAGCGGTGTTAGGATTGTTTATATTGATGCAGTGTTTTCTATACTACATCATCATACTTTTATTACAAGAATGCAGTGATATAGGGTCAGTAAAATAGAATTAAGGGCGCCAAGGAATGTTGATTTCTATTTCTATCAATTTCTGAAGAACTAGGTATACAAAAGGTTTGCTTACGTAGACAATATGTACTACACTCAGCACACGTGTCTCTATGTAAAAATACTCACTTGATGTGGAAAGTTATCTTCTCTCTATCCTCTGAACTGGACGATATGGTGAAGGGATGTTTCTCGTACTTGGTGATGTATGGAATTGTTATGAAAGCGTAGGAGCCCGAGTTAAAGTTGAAAGTCGCTGGTCGTGAAATGTGTAGCTCGATCACCTGCATGAATTTGCATAATTATCTGCATAAATCTGTAAGGCAACGGTGATGCCTATGCTGTGTTATATACTTCTTGGAATTCTGGGCATTACTGAGAATTGAAATCCGACTAACGTTCGATGGTAAGACTTTGTAGTTGATGATCCTGAACTTGCCGTACAAAGCTTGTCTAACAAAGTTGAGATTCGCTACTTTCTCCAAGAAGTAGATGATAAGAGGGACGCACATCCATTTCCATGCATTTACACAGTGCAGGATGGATCCGATAGCCAGCATCCAATACGAGAAGAAGTGGACCCAGTAGAATTGCTGAGACGAGAATATGATAAAATTTCATGGTAAAGGGTTGTCACTGCACTAATTCAATATAAACTACTGCATAGCTAGCCTAATTAATAGACTTATCACAATGTGACACTCACCGAGAACTGTCCCCTTCTCCTGACGCAGGAGTGAGAGAAAGGCAGCATGACGCAGAGGATGCACACCAGTAGAACTCCTGATATGTAAGAGCCGTGGATATTCGGATGTCCACCGACTGAGAGAGAAAAGGATATTTATCACAAATTATTATTCCAACACGAGATGTAGACTCGTTGCCGAGTTATGGGTTTAGTGGGAGTTTGGGTGAAGCATGAAGTGTTCTTACTTTTAACAAGAGCATGATAGTCAATATCCCCTGATATTGGGTCTCTATTCCTCTCAGCGAACTCAACTGTGAACATAATGTGTTATGATCCAATATCGCCTTGCCTGGCTGCCCAATTTGCTCTGTCCAACAGTTGAATTTTCATATTGAACTTACTGAATGTGAATACATGAGCAACAGTATGAAGAAAGGCGAAGAACGCATAGAAGCATCCCAAGACTTTATGCATGTCTACGATGCCATCAAGAGCCAGGACCTTGCCCACAGGCGTGTTTCTGATTGTGGTCAGTGTCCATCTGCACATACTCACAAACATGAGGGTTCTACAAATGGGATGAATTATTAGATGCGGGTGACCTCATTGGTTAAAACGTTCTGTTCTAAAGAAGAAAAGAGAAGTAATTTTAGTTGGTTCTATCTATAATGATATACTGGTGCAATTATTACAGAATCTGTGATGATAAGAACACCTGAACACTCACGCTGTTAAGTTCAGGGTCTTTCCGGCCCCTTTGGCGACTTGTAGTGCAGCGAAGTAGGTGCTGCAATAATTGAGTGTTGTTATGAATGATGTTATCTCACCATAAAATCTGACATCTGTGGCAGTGAGACGAGTGACACTGTGGAAAAGGGGCTATTTGTCACATTTGTCACAGTGCAGGTACCAATAGAACCTACTTTTCGTCAGTTGGTCTGTACATCCAGACTCCAATGGCAAAGACTATGATATGGAGGGATATGACGACTGCATAGTTAGACAACATGACAGCATTGTTCCTGAGGTATCTATCCGAGAGGTACTTTTCCTTGAACTCGAGAACTTTCTCCCTGATGGTCTTTTTCTTCTCCGGAAGGACCCAACCCTTTGGGCTGCAGAAATCGTGGTTATATTCAGTTCTCATGAACTTGGTGTCTCATTGAGATACCAACTATATGTGTCCCGGAATGTGAAGAGAAGCTCACTTGATTTCCAGATTGCTGGTGAAGGGTTTCAGGATATTGTAAAACTCATCAAATGTTATGGCACCACTTCCGTCCACATCGGCTTTGTCGAACAAGGTATCTGCTAACACTTCGACATCCTCCAAATCTGAAACATTAAGCTAGCTTTTCACGTGATCTATTGAGGAACTGAGATTCTTTTCACACCACCTAGGTATTTATTCACATTGATCATCACTAGCTTTGACTCACGAAGGTTGCTTTCTTTGGTACAGATCTCAATACAAGCCCTCATCTCGTCTCGACTGATTTCCCCACTATCTATATAAGGATTCGGTGAATAGTACTGTATTTGATTTCATCGAAGAACGATCCATTCTCAGATCTGTTATTAAGCCAACTTACTGTCTTCATCGTATATCTTAAATAGGAAATGCAGCTTCTCCTTATTTATCTTGTCGATTTCCTCATCCTTGTCCGACTGCTTCATGAGCTTGCCCATGGTTTCAGTGAACTCCTGCAAAGAGATTGCTCCACTCCCGTCCTTATCACAGATACTGAACATCTTCTTTGTGAAGTATTCCTGGAACAATGTATATATCATACAGCGGAATAGGATCTGGAAATATTTCGTCAAGGCTATCTGAGAATCAATAAATTTGAAAATTTCTATCGAAAATACCAACTTGTCTATTGAAAATGACACTCTTGAACTCATCATAAGTGATGTTCTCGGTGTCTTTGGCATTGGCATGAAACATGTTTTCTAGGTATAACAGGATCTTTTCGTCCGACCCCATCCTGGGAGAATTCATTTTGTTCTCCAATTCTTCAATTATTTCATGAATGATAAGGTGTAATTCAAGACTATCTTATTTTCAGAAGATGTGGTTGAAAGAAATCAAGTTGGTGAACCTCTTTCGGACACTGACAGTGAGTTCATATACCTATGAGTATACATTTAGAGGGAGGCTGGTAAGCCTCTTCCTACCAATGATATGGTTATATGACAGTTTATTAAAACTTACATAAGTAATCTGTCGACACTCCTCTTGAACTCTTCTAGATTAACTGTCCCTCCATGATCAATGTCCAAAAGTTCAAAGAACTTTGTCAGAAACTGAAATGATTCATGTAGGTAATTCAAATTAGGACGTATTCCTACAATTAATATATTATAGTTTCTGCTTCCTACATAAACCAATTTAACCATTGCATATGATGGGTCGTCTCTTATTCACGTTTTGGTTGACTGCTTTGTAGAAAATGTCCTTGGTGACGTCACCCTTAGTAAATTTCTCCAACCTCTGAACAAACCATTTGATTGTCTTCTTGCTGGCTTCGCCACAACTGAAGAATCATTTGTCATAACAATATATTTCATCATCCTACTAGTACTGCTGGCAATCTAAAGATTAAAAAGAACTCTCTTATGTGCGTTTGAATGTAATGCTTCAAATAAAGAATGACAGAATCTCAGAGAACAATTACTCTGATAGTTTGTTGAGTCCTGCTTGAATCTCCTGTATAGAAACGTCACCGCTATCGTCACTGTCGAACAGCCGGAAACAGTGCTCACTGAACTCCTAAAAAAGAGAGTTGGGATATTTGAATGCATGATAGGTACCTACTATATGCTCCTTCTTTACCTAGGTAATTACCTTACATACCTACCTTACATACCTACAGCTACTCATACTATCAATCGAATATTGGATGTTCATTGTTGACTTATCGTTATCACTATTCATCTCTTATCTTACACTCTTGTTGTCAAGGAGACTAAGAAAATCCTTCTTTGTTATCTCCAAACTCTCGGAACTGCTTTCTGGCGGAGTTTTTAGAAGTTTCCGGAAGTACTGCTCAAACCAAAGCTTGGTTTCAGTCTTCTTCCGTTCGATGATTCGTTGTCTCTCCACTGAAAGAGTAAAGATTGTGTAGGCATAGTTTAATGCTTTTTATTCATTGAGAGGCTTGTAACGTCATGGGTATTTCGATGATGCCAAATGCGGTTAAGGTGGTTGTGAATGAATGCATATCATGGTGACAATGTGATTCGTGGCTTGCTCATGCTTCAATCTCGTATGTAGAAGTGCATGTGATGAAGTCTTAGGTCTGTAGGTGTGAACTTTGAATTTGAACATACTGAAATCCCAGTCCAAATGGAGCAAGTTTTTTGCCGCTTGTTCCATTTTAAGTTGTTTACAACAGGGTTATTCAGACACATTCATAAGTATCAGAGACTACTTATCAAATCAATTCTTACTCAAAGATGAACGGAATACATTCATCATCATATAACAGGATGTCGAAGGAAAAGAAGTGAGCTTGATGCACCTGCAATTTATCCTGAATTACAAATTACCGTTTATAATGCTCTAGCAATGAAAGTATTGTGATAGGCTGGTGCTGAACAAAGACTTGATTAGAACACATTATCTATTCGATGATTCTTCATAATTTCCACTATTTTCGCTGACAATTGGCTCTCGTAGTGTCATTTTGCAGCCAGAAAAATATGATGTTGAAGCTGCGACTCCTCACTCCTCAGTCCTCACCTTGGACCCAATACAGTGGGTTACACTGATCTGCTATGATAGTGAATGCTTCTTTCAGTGAAGATGTGTCTTTCATGTTACAATATCATGCAGTTTCAATTGTTAATTTCATGTTGAAACGAGGCAAAGAAAATTCATCTTTCATGAGTCGGGAGATCAAGATAAGAATATGTGGTATCAAAACGGAGTTATGCATAATACTGTCATGTCTGTGAGCTCGAGGTGGTGTTACTTTGCAAATTTGGTGATAGCTCCTCAATATATGATCACGGGAAACAGGTCCGATGACGAAAATCTAGCTGACAGGTGTCCGTGTGTTCATTAATAAGTCGATATACCTGTTGAGCTATTGTTTCCGAGATCAATATTGTTATGGACGGCTTGGTATATATTTCATGGTTGATCTGGACAAAACCTACTCAACAATTCCGCTTGTGCGAATTCTGCTGCTACACCCGTGATCTCCGGGGGAAACTGTCTGGCTCGAGAGATGAATTATCCTCTTCATCTATCAGGATCTGCTGCTTGATTGACGGGGACGGTATGAGGAAAGCCAAGGAAAAACAGTATGATTCCATGATTGAAGCACTATCTCTATCCCACTGATGGACAAGGACTATTGAAATCACGCGGTATCAGCAAGCAATGACTCTGATGAAAGCACGCGGACAGTATACTATGAATGCGCCGCGCGCGCAAGTGTGCTCATCACTAATTGATGTAACAAGCAACACAGGAGAGACACTAGGGAGCATATAGGATACTATGTCATTTCTGTGACAATGTAACCATCCTTCCCGCTACATGGAGCAATAGCAGTACTTGTGTGGTACCTTATTATAATTGAACAAAAGTTACTTGACTATCAAGTTGTCATTTCAATCAGTATGATCTCTACAAGAGCATGAAAATATTATCTCTATGAGTGTCATAGATACCTATTGAGGGTCAATGACACTGTGTCATAGACATTCAGTATCTTGTCAAAAGTTACTGTTCATATGATGGGTAGTTCACACCCTAGTTCAGAATCAGTACATGATTCAAATTGATTATGATAGATCATCTCATTCGATGTGATGAATAATAGACCTCTTATGTTACTCACTTCGGAATATCGTTGAATCGGTATGGGCCAGAATATGCGGTAAGGTCCTGGTCCCTGGGTTAGCCACCACAACTCCACCATAATCATTAGACATGTTCACTCTGGACACTTAACTTATTTACTCGAAAGTCGAATTGTTTTGTTCAATAGCATTCAGCAATTCCAATGATAAAGGCCCCTTAACGTAAAGCGCTTGCCTAAAACAACGAACACCAGATGGTTTGAGCTTGCGAAACTCATACTCTATACTGAAGCGCCGAACCGGCTATCATTGAAATCGAGTAAAGACCACTCCCACCTCAACTAGTGCAGGTTTTTGTGGCATTGTGAAAAAAAATCATAATACTTCATAGGCGTGAAAGTACTATGGGAGGGTAGGAAGGTTCATAATCATATGCATCATAAGAACGTAGTCTCAAACTGATTCATTTGCAAAAGAGGAAGTGCAGCTGTTTTAAAACTTCCTGTATGAAAAATTTGGGTGCTACACCTATGGCGGGTTTAAGAAAAGGTGGCCGAATGATTTAATAATGATAAAATTCCAATCGTAATATATCCATGGTACCCATTTCCTGTCATAAATGATAATGAGGAAAATATATTCCTGAATGACGTGATGTCTAGAAGTGGCGATAGAATAATTCGGTCATGGCTATGTCGTGTCACATGGTTCATGATAGGTACTGATTCATTTAAGACAGGAATTAGTAGTGATGACGCCTCAAAATGTGCGGCATGACACTGCACAAACGAAGCTGTAGACAAGAAGTGACGCACCATGTGTGCGAAGCATGGTTAGTCTCAAAGTGGGATTCTGAGTCCGATCAGACCCTTCGGTTTCCTGATATGTAGCTTCATGTTCAATATGTCATTTCAAACATCATGAGGCGCTGTGGTCTATATTGTCTCCTACCAGATCCGTCCCGATATCCTCCTGGACCGGGTCTGTGATTTTTAGTGCGATCAGCTCATGATTAGAATAAATGAGTTGAGGAAAATCTATCCAACAAAACCGAACAAAACCAGGTGTCAACACACCTGCAATGATAGCCAAAATATCTCTCAAAAACAACAAAATAGATAGGTAAGAAACCTCGGATTGTGATCATGAAATCAAAAAAGATCCCCAATTCTAAAGTGATGGGCAGCAGGAATATTTTTTTCATTCCACATTTTTATGACAAATCCTTGTCGTCAAATTGAGTTTGTTGGATTCAGTGATATTTGAGAAAGGCTGAAGACAAGCAAATCGGTTTAATGGATTGCCAAACAAAACGAATTTTCATACGGTTAACCATAGTCCATACAGACAGAGAATAAACAGTTCTGCCCATTCTAAAACTGAAATAGGATTCCACACACGGCTTGATATGCCTTTCAATTCGTTTAGTAAAGCCTTATTCACTCTTCGATACTTGACTGAAGCTTGACTATAAGCTGGAAGGGGCAGGTCCCAAATCACTGATTAGTAGCTCGAACAATGTATAGAAATCAATAGCAACACCTATACGAAAAACCGATCAAAGAGCCAATAGTCAGTGAATAGTCGGTGGCTCCGACATGTTCAAGCTGACAAAGGAGTTGATGACAAAAGGAATGTTTTTCTACAGGAATAGATGATCTATCCCCTAAATTATGCGCTATGTGGAACTGGTATAAATATCGGAGTTTCCATATTGCAGTTTATTGGGTTTCAATAATTGCGATACAACGTTGTGATCGTTATAATATGACGTCATACTGCCCAGGGAATTGGTGTGAAAATCTGTCATTTCGTCAGGGAATTTCAAGGTCTTTTTTGTTCATATTTTGTTTGTAAAAGACACACGATGGTGTCATTAGTGAACAAGGGCGTATACACGTCATACAATGTTTATGGCATATTATATACCAGGTGGTTATACGCGCCCAATCCATTCGTTCTATAACAGAATANGCCATATGCGCTCCGTGATCCAAAAGATCCATGTTAATTGTGATACAATGTTGTGATCGTTACAATATGACGTCATACTGCCCAGGGAATTAGTGTGAAAACCTGTCATTTCGTCAGGGAATTTCAAGGTCTTTTTTGTTCATATTTTGTTTGTAAAAGACACACGTTGGTGTCATTAGTGAACAAGGGCGTTTACACGTCATACAATGTTTATGGCATATTATATACCAGCTGGTTATACGCGCCCAATCCATTCGTTCTATAACAGAATAGCTCAACTCATGGATTCTTACAACCTTGATAACCGGGACAGATTGACTCTACGCCTTTGGCAAACTTCATAATACAGTATACGGACTAATGTATTATCATTATGTACTAAATGATATCCCGTAGAATTTATGTTTTGATGATCACCACTGCATGCATGAAGTACTTCTGTCAAAACTCACTGAAATGTTTCGTTGATGAATGGCGGGAGAATTTCCCGCGGTTCCCAGCAAGATAAGCAGCGATTGACGGTCGTTTGCCAAGTTTCAAACTCTTCTTGGAGTGGTGTCTCTGGTTCAGGGAGGATTTGGAGGACTTTCCCCGGGTCAGGGGGTTGGATACCACTACTGCAGCTCCCGACATGATATTGTACTACTCTTTTCGCGCTGTGAGCCGAATATAATGAGAAAGCAATAGAAAATAAGTAAACTGTAGAGTGGAAATGAGATAGAGTCTCGATAGCGGGGTAATCGGAAACTGACATTGGGACTATTTTCGGAATATAACTAGCCGGATTTCGCCATGGAGAACGTTTGATCAAATCTGAAAACGGTTCTCGGTGGCGCTTTATCAAAAACAGCTTTGTGGTAGGTATTCATATATTCAATTATAACTATAGTATGCGATCAGCACGTACAAAAATGTGGATTGACGAAACACGTTTAATTAGCGATATGGTGATATTTTTGCGAGTGTATTGTAAATGCAAAATATATTCTAGATTGGGAATGCGGATTGAAAATGTAAGATCAAATTAGAGACTATAGCATGACTCCGGCCAACGTCATGCTTATGGCAATAAAGTTGTATTGTTTTTATAATGAATATCCGTTCTTACATAAGGATTAAGGACCGTTTTCGAGAACTCTATCACTATATAGCATACAACTATAAAGCTATCACGGCCAGCCTACGCAGCGCAGAGTTAACCAAATCAAAAAGACGTGGTGCACCAGATTAGTTAGGAAAACGGGAAACCCAAATCTGACGCGGGTGGATCCACAACCAACAGATCGGTGTTTGTAGTGAAAAGTACACGTACCTAGCTAATCATGGGATTTTTATAACATGTCTCTCATCCCCACAAAAAAATTAGAGTAATTCATGTTCACAAAATATGCAATATGCGGTAGGCCCGCGCCCCACTTCCATGGTATGTTTAACTGGGTTTTTGAACTTATTTGGACCAAAAATCGCTTATTAGCAAAAACATGGACATCAACAGCTAAGGAGAAAAAGTAAAGCTGAATATTCGCTACACTGAATTCAATGTGAGGTATGCAATCAAACAGCATCAAATCATGTCAATCATTAACAAAACCTGGTGACGATCACAGATGTGTACAATGACGGGTAATGTTTACTTATTTTCTCAACAATCATATCGCACTAATGAGGTTATGATCCGGGGAATATCTGATGACATCAATGAGGGGATTAGATTGTGGCTTATTAAATCGCCGAACGGCCGCTCGTAATTACATCATGCCAAATTCCGCGCGCCAAACAATGAAATATAAGATTTTCCGGTAGGTATTGAGAACTCTATCAGCAGCAATTATTAAAATGATGACTGGTATTAAATTGATGACTGGTATTAAAGTGATGACTGGTCCCAAAATTAGCTAGGATTAGACTTTTAGTGTCGGGGTTTCGACGAGTTTCGGCCCCATCACCTCTTATAGTCTTACCCTTTACCCTGATCCTATCCACATCACGTCCTAACTACGAGACATGTCCTAGGATGTGCAGTGGCAAAATCCATCTCATTCCTGGATGTATGTGGTACTTTCATAGGCATGTACCTTCATTGTTGGATTGATGATGTTGAATTCATGTAGTTGATGAAGGTGTAAGTTTTGTGGTAAGTATATTCTCTGCTCCTGTTATCTCAGTTAGTTGAGACATTTGATGTAGGAGTCTGCAGTGATTATTACGGAAGTAGTTTATAATAACAGGAAAGTGTTCATACTCACTTTCTGACTGCTTGGCTGCATCTTGTAGCTTCTGAAAACAGATAGGTGGTTAAGTTGAGTTAAAACTTTGAGCGTTCATAAGTTGATTAATGAGTTTGAGTCAAAAGTAGACATTACTCAGTCGATTTTGGGGTTTCAGCTTAATCAGCAGCATAGACCTTTTAGTAACCTGGTAGTAAGAATGTTCGAATACCTCACCGCTGGCTATTTGTAAGATTGTAAATATCCCCCCGGCCCCCATGATGATTCACCGCTACATATCTCAATGAGTTAGGTACTATAATTATAGGTATACTACCTTACTACCTACTGCAGCGCTACATTACCGCTAGATATTGGTAGTAGATGGGTGTCAGCAGGAAACTCCTGTTATTATTAACAACCAATGGATTTGTCACACACATTATCTCTTCTTCTGACATTAGCCGTGCCTCAGTAGGGCCTCATCACGTCACGTGTGCCAGATTAGTAGGTTTAAGCCAACTGTTTTTATGTATCAGAATTAGGGAGGAGTACACACGTGTTGTATAGTCATAAAAACAGAGAAACCAAGTGCGAAAAGTTCTAAGACAGTTAGAAAGAGGTCGACCTCGCGGGTGCTTTAGCTCCTCATTCGGAATAAATGCTTCAACATGAGCGTCAACCAATCGTATGATAGTATGAGACTTACGATGCAGCATGTGTGTGCGTGTGTGCGTGTGTGCGTGTGTGTGTGTTTTCTCCAATAACATGAGGGCAATTTGACCGAACGTAACGGCAAAGCTGAAAAGCACTCATGTCCACTGGGATTGCTTTCAGTGTGTCACGTGACAGTGTGTTATCCAATGAATGTGAGGGTTCCGAACCAAAGCAGTATATTATTGAGTCGATCTCTGATAAAGTAGCGGCAATGACGATAGAATTCAGATGAGGGCACTCATTTGAAGTAAGTCATTTTGAACAAAGATTTGAGAAGAAAGTCATTTTTTCCATGTATATGAATTGTTTTCATGTTTTTCACAGCTAGGTTGGATTAATGAGGAGAGCTCTCGAGAGGCAAGTTGCGTAATGAACTGCTCTGGAAACAGCTGCAACAATATTTAACCGTGCTGGAAAACTCACTTCTTCCGCAGTACCCATGAACAGCTTGTCTTGGACTGTCACGTGATGGTCACGTGTAACGGGCCGTGTCACGTGATGGTCACTTGTAACGGGCTCTCTCAGATGATGGTCACGAGCCATTTGGTCCTGGATGATGAGACTGTCGCCGACCATCTTATGCACTGGTTTAGTGACCGAGTAAGCATGCTTAGGAGGGAGGAGCAGCTCGTCCCTTCGCTTGTGATACAGTAGTAAGTGGTGAGTTTCCTCTAGGATTCTGTATCTTCTCGCCATATTCTGGACACTACGTAGGACGTGTTCTACTCATTCAAATGGGAGTGAATGATTCAGTAAGTTGCAATTTACAGGAAAAAATACTGTAGGTAGCTAATAGCTGGTAATCATCACTATCAAAGTTAAGTTTTATATGAACTCATTAACACATTGGTCATTTAGAGGGGAATTAGAACAAGTGGTAACTTCACTGGCCGATGATATGATCGTGAAAAAGCGAATCCATTGGGGCAGATAATTATGAAAAGAAGAAAAGAGGTTTTGGATTATTCCATGAAACTGGGAGGGGGAAGCGCACGTCAAGCTGTACATACGTCAAACCGTCATATTGAACCGATTATATGGTACTTTGGTAATTGTTTCTGCCACGATATTTTCTGTGAGAGTTGCATGAAGGAAGTGCAGCAACGCATGACTTTATTGTTCTTGTTAATGGGACAACCGGCTGTAGCGTGGTCCGCCCTTTGTACCCGCGAGGTCACATGGTCGTTTCTGCAATTGTCTGTCGCATTCCACTGACTCGATCCACACACTCACACAGGTGATGCCCCTTGCACCTTTGTTTTTGAGTACTGACATTTACTTCGGTGTGGGATTAGCAATCAGATTGGAAGTTGTATCATGAATGAGATATCCATATGATGGGGTGAGGAGGTCAGACATTGGAGCTACATTCAGCAGAGACATGATGTTGCTTCAAATGTCAATGTGTGAACAATCTCTCTGGGTGATTGATGTGAAATCTCCAAAAGTTGTTTTTGTGAGAAGGTCAACAGATAATGCAGTGATAAAATCTGTTGATCAATGAATTTCGCAGTGACAAGACCAATATGAATTAGCTTTGAGATTGAAAACCTCATCCCAGAGGGTTCACTTAATAATTTTGAAAAATTATTACTACAGGTTGTGTCAAAAAAGTTGACATAAGTAAACGTCCTTATCTCAGCTCCTGTTTGGAGTTCCCAGATAATACTTGAATCTGTGGTAGATATCGGCCATATGTTTTTCCCACAAAAATTTCACGATCCTAGCTCAACAAATTTCTAACGCTGTCTATAACTCCAGTAGCATTTAGAATTTCACGATGAAATTTGCAGCATAGATAGACATAACTTATACCTTCTTGCTCAAATTATCTACCTCAAAAATTACGGAGGATTTGGCAACAAACAACAGACTTGCTTTTGTCAACTTCAATCACTGACAACGCACGATATGAGCATCAAAAATGAATGCGGACTTGAACAGATCAATCCTCAATGTTGCTATTCGTGAACACATCCTTAAAATTTCATCGAGTTATCTCAAAAAACTTCGGAGATATGCAAGTTTTTGTAGAGCACATAGATGTGGATGTTTACTTTTGTCCAGATATTTTTGAAACACCCTGTATTTTTACTCCACCATATTAAAATTTATAATGCTCATACTTCTGATCCCCTCGTTTTACCTGCAATCGCTTGTTAAGGAGTTTGTCCCAATAGGCAGTGCTCCATGTGATGGCATGGGAGGCACCTGAGAACTTGTGCTTCCAATGGATGTGTTTTTTCGTCTTCCGAGACATTTGATATCAGCTCCTGGCGGTCGATGTCAAATATATATATGCAGGAACCTTGCTCTCTCTAGATTATGTCTGTATGTGTGCGTGTCACAATGTGGGTATCAGCGATCAGCAATTACAAACAAATGATCATGTCCGACTGGAAATGGTGGATAAAATAGATACATTCACTAAATGCAACAGGTATATTATGGCAATTGATTAGCGCTTATAACAGAATCGGTATGAGTGAGAGAGAGCGAGTCAGGTCAATTTTTATAATGATTGAAAGATCGTTCATTAGTTCAGTCCATCATGGTAAACTGTAACTACGTGGCAAACTAGCACGGGTAAAATTGCCGTGAAAGTGACACGTGGTACGGCACACTGCATGTAATCACTGCTCAATTTCGTATTGTCCCCCGAGATGGCTATGACACTTCACGCACTTACACCTCGACCAGGGCAGTCGATATATATATTCGCGTTACTGCCCGTTATTAACACGATTCTCTCTAATATCTACGAAATAATCATGTACCTATACAGCTATAATCGTGTGATAGCATCCCCAATTCATCAAATTAGTGATGCTCAGAAGCTGCAATTTCTCTGAAGTTACAATCATTGCCTGATTACAATGGGTACGTTTTGTGCAGACTCCTGCACAAAATGTGAAGGAAAATGCTCTGAGATCACTGAGTTGAAAAGGATATAAAGCATTCCCTCATAGCAGACATAAAGTTATATCTTGGCTATAGACCTTCCAAACTTGCACGCGTCTTTCACTGACACAATATGCTCTATGGGTTCGCCGTGCACATGTACTGAATGATAAACAAATCCTGCACGCCTCTATAATAGCACTCACCAAACCACGATTCACTCACCTTGACTCTGACTGCTAGTCTTGCATGGACCGACATTTCCTGGCAGTTGAGTGTATTTAAAACGATAGAGGAAACGATTGACACACCATTCTTCTTGAGTGCAATTATTATTAATTTCAGTCAAAATTTCAGAAAAATACAGCATTTATGTTCCCAATGTCGAGTGTCAAGTAATTGTGAAACAGACTTGGCAAATTTGCAACCTTATTTTCAGGATAATTCAAGTTTTGATATTTTTTCTCTATTTTTCTTGGTAGGTTTCGCCTCCAAAATATAATTTCTATTCGCTGCATAATTATGGATGTATGAGCTTTCAGCAGTGGAACTATAGATAAAAGAAGTTTGAATTATGTTGGTTAAGAAAGCTTCTCCCTACTGCTTTTCATGTTAGGTATAAATTTAGCAAATCCATCACTATGAAAATACCTCTCAGCTGAAACTTAGTTAGTAAATACTCGTAGGTTTAAAACAGAAATCTGAAAAGTTGCATGACCACATGCGGGTATCGGACGTTTGCAGGGGTACTAACAAAAAGTAAAACTTGTTATAAGGACTTTTATATTCATCTGATATAATTATGCAGTCATGATATTTGTCATGACAGGTTTATTTATTCAATGATTAGTTGTTAAATTTAAACAGTTGTTAACTTACAAATGTATTGTAATATGTTGAGGTCGTGTGTTGGGCAAAAGATGCTGTATATTATAGGTACTACTAAAACACTAAGTGAGAAATTTTCCATGCTGTTGTATGAATTCACCTTGTGAAGTGTGCGAATTGTTTGGATTAGTGGCTTGAGTTTTAAAAACCTAATATAGACGAAAAGCCTCTTTTAGAAGGATTCAACGACTCACATATTGTTACATTGGGAAACTTATGAGTTGAGAAATACGAACTAATTTGTCTGCATTCTTCAGTAAACTTATGTAAAATGTAAATCATGCTTCTAGTAAGTTAAAGTGATCACTAGTCAGCTGCAGAATACTTACCATCCTGACCACCCATACATGCTGACCATCCATACAATACTGACCATCCATACATACTGACCATCCATATTCCATACATACAATGCTGACCATCCCTTCGGCCTTCATAGTATATACCTGTACTACCCTTGGTACTTACAATCTACATATTCATATTACATACCCTTGGTGACAGCAGTAAGCGTGCAATATCCCCCTAACGCAATAAGAATTGCATACAGACATATTGGTCGCTGCAATGCCATGTGCTACAGCAGTACTCACTCTATAGAAGAGGAAGCAGTCTGTGCCCACTATGAGGGGATGAGTTTTGTAAAGTTCTGTTTCCTCCACATGGAGTCCAGACATCCGCTTCCATGCCTGAAATATCAGGTTAACAGTTCTAGCTAGCATCTGAATGATATGGTATTGTCTGAGTTGGATGAATGGGTACACTATTTGAATTGAAAGCATTCACTCAGGGATCATGCAAGTACAACAGTCTAACTCCTTGGGCGTGAAAGGGATTTTGATTGGCATTTCATAATGTTCATGCTTTGTGGATGAGCCCTATTGTTTTTGAAAGGGTTGATAGGTGATCCATACAGTTTCTATGGTAGCGTTTGCTGTACTTTGATTGATTTGGTAGCAAAAATAGGTAGTTGAAAAGTTCATGATTGGAAATGAGTAGCTCTCTGTCACACACACACACACACACACACA
>CAMPET010000081.1:149230-195561 GCA_946803715.1 Beroe ovata | reverse complement strand
ACACACATTGTAGTCAAAGTTGTGTCACCTTTGTAAAAGACTTTCTGAAGGAGCGCCTGTATTTTTTGAAAGAGAGGGTGCTGGACATGCTTACTTGCACCAGGGCATTAACTTGCAGCTCCACAACCATTCACTGCGATTTAGCACATGCACAGGTATGAAAATCCATTAAAAGCGTGCAAAATCAAAGGTTTTTAAATAAATCACTGACACCCCCCCTCAATTTTCATGGTTACAGTGGGCTTGGTTAGAGCAAATAAAAATCATGAATAGTTTGAAGACACTCCCATGCTAGAAAAATGCAATCAATCTCAATTGAAGGTTAGAGCAGACTCAATATTATCTTAACACCGGGGCAACCCACATGGATTGAGTTTAGAACATGTGAGTATGTGTTGTACAGCGAGATGAAGTCCATCTGCTCCAACCTTGTGTCAGAACTGTCTGATCTTAATTCCATGATTTTAGATCAGACTCCGGCACGTGCGTTATCAATAATAATTGATAACACAATCAATACAATTGGGGGACGGACGCTAGGTCGGTGGACGCTATGTCGGCAGCGCGGAAGGCCAGAGTGGACGCTGGGTCGGGAGTCTCGATACGATATGAGATAAGATTACAACACAAACAACAACGGAGAACGAGATGAGCCAAGTTTGTGCACAGCCTAGTGCAGGAGAAATTACGTCCGACAGATTTAGCTGTATTTCCGGAGCATTTCCTGGCTTAGCGACAAATTGTATAAGTCTCACCGAAGCTTGCAAGAAACTTCCATGATTATGCAACTAAACCTGGTTTAATTGGTGTACCTGGTAAGACGATTCGGCAGTGTCAATGGTTTAATCTCTTCCGTGTTTCTTAGACGCAGGCAAAACTTCTTAGGTATAGTTGGTAATTATTTAATGATGGCATAATATAATTGCAAGAAAAGAGCGGAAACGAATTTTTCACTGAATGGCATGCTTCGTAAGAAGAGTACATGGTCTGAAGTCTGAACCATGCAATAATTAGTTCAGTTCATTCTGGTAGACATCATGATGCATTGTGCAATGACTGCTGCATAATTCAGGATGCTAGATGGAAGTATAAGAAGCGAAGTTGAACAAATGGTCTTGTTCAAAACTGTGAAAATATTTCCCTGGATGGTATGTTAGCATGATACTGAACGCATAATGCATATTTGTCCTAAATTTCACACAGTTTAATAAGGCACTGTTACATTCATGATAGCTAGGACCTAGGTATCAGGGCCATTTTATACGGTATTAATGAATCACTATGAATAACCGCGAGACAATTCGTAATTTCAAATTCGTCATTTGTGATAATTCAATTCATCAACTGATCTACTTCTGGAAGATAATAGGCTAGATGTCGCCTTTCAATCCCCAAAGTGATGTCATATAATTTTACGTCTTTCTAGGACTTTCTAGGCTCTTGTAATATGCAACATTGCAACAAAGAATCAAAGAAAGGTTTTCGCTGACTTCAACATCGGATATATTGCCTAGTGGTTTTTACTACAATAAGGATATTGCCGTGCAGAACATGGATACAATATATTTTTCTGTCCAGGCAGTTATGGTCTGAGAGGTGTAAGCGGTTGCGGCAATGCAATCAATATTTCTGTGGCTTCACCGTGAAGCCTTCACGCTTGGAAAAAGTAAACAATATGTAATATGAAGTCAGATTAATTGATATTTGACAAGTTACCTATAACACTGTAACAGATCTTGTCTTGAATCTTTCATAATAATAACGAGATGATATTGTGATTGCAGTAGGTATAACCACTTCCCATTGAGTTAAGCTCTTCTGATAGAGAGATAAGTCGTATTGGTATGGCTTTTACAGGTCAAATATATCGTCAGTATCGGTCAATGCCAAAGAAAGGGAATCTGACGAAACCTGTTGCTTCGAACTAGATATCTAGGGAACTAGATATCTAGGGAACTAGATATCTAGAGAACTAGATATCTAGAGAAGACTTGCTGGTCTAAGCTTACTGAAGGTTAGTTTCAAATATGGAATTGGAAACCTAACTAGTTATCTGTAAGGCTTGACCAGCCTTTCATAACTATTGTTCAAGCAAGCAATTAATAACCTTTGATCCAAATTTACCATAAGGACTTTAATTCTATGCAGAATTCACAAGAAAAGCGTTCTAAGTCCCCAAGGGCCGTGATACTAAAGTAGTGTTGGTTCCTTATTCTACCTACCTAAATTTTATTTTTTAGAGGAAGTTGACGGAATTTCTCTCAACTGGTGAAACATGCACACAAGTATATTAAAAAGTAAGCTAGGAGCATGTGGCCGGAGAAGCACACACATAATGTATTGAAATAACTCCCCCATGGACCTAAAGCTAGATTAATTGGTATGAAGTAAGGAGCCCCTGAAAGATCGCTGTAATACTGAGAAGAAGGACTAATCAGTGTTATAGCTGAGTGCTGACCATGGGAATTCATCCAACTTATTAGGTGTTGTATAACGGTTGTCACATAATATGATGTCACAGGCGCTGAATCAGGATGTAGGTAATATAAGCTGTGAATGTGATCAATTACTTTCTCTTAATTTCTGACTTTCCTTAACTTTCCTTCTGTTATTCTGCAGTCGCTTGCAAGTGGACTCACGAGCATAGCCTTTTCCCCTCTATAAGGCAAATTTCGGAAGGAAGAAATTGTGTGGCAGTGTCACATTGTGACATGTGTGTGAATGTTAGTTTGTGTGTTGTTTCTGTTTTTGTGCAACTTACCTCAGGATTCCTTATGACAACGCCAGGATGTATGTCGGTTAAATGTAGATCAGCCATTGATCGCATACAAACAAGAATATAGTAACCAAAAATGACGAAATAGGTCCAGCCCTTGTACTATCTCTTTCCGTAAACAATTTACATCTTTCATTCTTGACAAAGAAACAATATATAAACTGAATTTTAGGTATCTTGTGCGGACGTGAGACTTCTTGCTTATTGTCTCCCAGATGTAACCATAGCAACCGTCAGCAGGTATGTCAAAGGAATTATGTCTTTGGTGATGCACCGGTGCTGCCTCACAGGAGCCCCTTGGACCACTGATATTTCTGTCGAAAAACAATAAATGTCAATGTTTTGCCCCACCTCAAAGCATGAACCAATACCTATTTTAGAGTCTATAATAGTACAGTATACCATTATGTTCATGTTATGAATTGAAAGTTATTTGGCATCTTGTAATCGAGGTTCAATGAGAGGGCAATATAAACTCTAATTTTGTGACATCCAATTAAAAATGACTCTTGATCCGAATTTATAGATATTTAGATTGCATAATGTCACTGTATTGTCACATTCACAATTTATTTTGAATGGCTCACAGGTACAGCTCAGCATCTATTTTATTCATGATCACATTAGATTGGCGCTGTCTGCAATAAATGACAATGAAATTATTTACACTAACTTACTGATGTCTATTCACCTATTTCATTGAGAAATGAATATCAGCCCGAAATTCTCAGTAAAAGCGATGTTGCATGAGTAGAAGTTGTTATTAAAATCTAATATTTCTCACCATTTTCGTAATATCTGAAAGGTTCACATCGACTAACTCTATTTCTATTTTGTGCATAAAATTGGCCACTTGAATTCGATTGTGCAGCCGTTGATGATGATGAAATACTTCGTCTAACTTTCTTTCTGCTCTTCTTTTTAGAGCTGCCTGAGCTCACCTCCTCATGCATGAATACCTCGTTTTCAGGTGTTTTTTTGTGTTTGAATGAAAAAAACGTGCTCATTTTCCTTCCTTTGTGTTGCTGGTGTTTGTTTCGGGCCTGCATCTGCTGGAGTCGCACAGTCTCTTCATGAATATCAGGGTTGCATTCTTGAACTGGCTGGTTTATATTGCTTACTGCGGAACTGAAAACAGGGAATTATGACTTATTTGGTAGAAATTGCATTTTAGCATGTTGTTCCCGTTGTTATACCCGCTCACTACTGAGGGTGATGTAACATCAAAATTGCAATACCCTACTGGCAGTGGAAGTCCATAACTCACTAACCTGTTGGTGAGATTGCTGTCTGGAACAGTATCAAGGTGATGGTTGATGTCCTGTGCCGAAAAGTCTTCATCCTGAAATGATCAATTTATCACGACCAGTATTTTGTATCGAGATTCAATGGAGTTACCACAGAACCAATCGATCAAGACCCTCGGTTACACAAAAAGCTGCCCAAGTTTGTTCTTTTGCTATAGGTACCGCTGTCTTCAGCCAGGGTAAATGATCTTCGCCAACATTGTCAGGGAGATGGCAAGTAGCTGTCTACAGGGATGATTGTCAGTTATTTGTCAGTTCATTTAAATATACTGAGAAATATGTCCATTTAGGGAGCCCAACAAAATAACATTCAATATCACAAAATAACATTCCACGGTGTGGCCATATCATTATGCAACTAGAAAACCCGTCAAATATACGTGATACACTACCCATTGAGCCATATCGGATACCACATCACATTATAAATGGAAAACAGCACAAAGACAAGTTATCCTATCGATTGAGGTATTGAGAGTGACTGTAACTTCTAAAACGCATAAATTTACATGACTTTAAAGTTTTTGCTCGAACTAACTGGTAGTTTTAGACTCACGTGGAAAGAATTATCAGTAGCTCTGGAAGCAAATGAGGTAGCAGACCCAACGCTGCTCATGCCAGCTACATTATTCAATTCTTCCTCCTCGTCTGTGGATAGTTGAAGTAAATTTGGGTATCAGTTTGGTTAAGATAATAGGTACCTATGGATGACACCTGTCAGGTTTAATAAGGGGGGATACGCTCGTCCATCATTAAAATGCATTTTTCGTCCAACATTCGAATTAAATTTTTTGAAGTTTAGGGCATCTGGCGTTCCCTATGATATGATATGTAACCCGGCATATTTGACAGATATCCGTCATATTACGTGTAGAAACACTGCAACTTTTTCTAGTGATTTGGAGGCTATCTGCAGTCACCCTTGATTTGGCCAATTTCAGATCGCTGTAACTCTGGCATACAAAGTTTTATCTTATGAGGAGAAAGAGAGTTATCGACAGTCAAAATTCGGCGAATCCACACAAACAAATAGGTATTAGGGTCTGGCAAGCGCCGCACCTTTTAGCATGTTCCATAAACGCACAAAGCTCACCGAGTCGGCCCTTGCTCGCACCTACATATGCCACAGGAGCTGGCCAGCCTCTGATAGTAGGTACCTGTTGTGACGAAGCTAAAATCTTTTCTTAATGTGGATACGTCTGACTTTCCTTCATTGAATTCTTTTAACTCGAATGATTCTTCTGCCAGCTGTTTCAATGTCGGCCGATCCTCTCTGAAACAAGTTTTCAGTTAGTTCACCTAGGAATCGCTGTGATTCAACTTAAGCAATCCGATTTTCATCCCATTGTATGAACTTCTAATCGTTATTTGAAGGTAAATCAATGCCCCGGCCCCCTGACAATTGCCTAATTATTGACCCTCTAACCACCCAACTAACGCCTTGGTGAAACACTAAAGACCTTTTGGCCCCTTGTTGCATATTTGAACACTTCTTGACTGCCTGATGACCCACTGATTCCCCCGATCACCCTACAGCTGACCCCATACTGACCACTGACCCCCTGGCGACTGCTTCATGACCAGTGACCCGTTTTCGCCCCCGGGCCCCACTAAGTCTTACTTGTTTGAACTCTCACATCTTTCAGACTCTTCTGAATTCGTTGTTAAGTCTCTTACCGTGTACTGATCATTTAATGTCTCAACAGTGCTCTCATTATCGTTGGTAATTGTTTGTTGTGACTCATTTTCCATTTGTACTACACTGGAGTACTGATCCTGCCGTTAAATGACTCGGTCATCTCTTTCATTCTACTATGTAACGCATCAATTATCCCAACTTAAATGTGAATTGAGAAGGACGGTATGATCTAACCTGATGATGAACAAAATCAGGAGCTGCAGGGAGATTGCCAAACAATCCACAACAGAGCAAGTTGTCAAAAACCTCAAGAACCACAGCATTCACCCGTTCGAACATTTCACATCAGTTCATGTGTTGCTGCTATAGTTCGCCTCTCAAGCCAATATTTTGCATTGGGTTCTCTAAATGTGTAGCAGAGAAGCAAATTGTCATAGGTATAATGACATAATGTACCTATACATAATAAGCCAAAAGCCCAAAAATTGTCCTAAAATCTTGAGAGGCACATCTTGAACCGGGATTTTATGGAAGATCATTGAAGGGCCAAAGGCTGAAGAACAACTTTGACCACGGTGAACGTAAGATGGATCTCAGGTGAAATGCTGGTCGCGACAAAGTTTGACTAAGTTCATCTCGTGTTATTCATTATAAATAGTAGCCTGCTTCTCTAATAATCTATACAAATACAAACCCATATAATAAAATAACCAAGCAGCCCTGTTATTGAACTGCGAATAGTAAGCGTGTTGCTGTACCATCCTGCATGTGTATACGCACACAAGTTATATAGACAAATGCTTTGTTGGTTGATAATTATGCCCTGTGATATTGGATTCATGGAGTCGCATCGCTAGGTAGGCAATTTGTGATGATGTTTCCCACATGGCGTGTTTCCTTCATTACATCATGGGGGATACCAAAAAGATTCAAGTTATTGTCAATGGTATGCACTATGCAGGTTTTGTGGTTGTGTGATCCTCAGGATCGATGAGATGTTGAGATAGATTACATTGATGAGGATAACAACATCGATGTCAGAATCAAGATGAGGATATCGTCAGATTTTTGGATTTCAGTCATACGAATTTAATTTGATAATTTTAGACCTTGATCTGTGGGAATTTTAACATAATATAAAGGAGCCTAATGATTTACCAGTAAAATGCTCATTGCGCAATGAAATCATGTCAGGATGGGTATTATTTTGCAATGTGCATGTAGGTTCATTTATTTGTATTTGAATTCAATATACCTACTAATTCTTCAGAGAAATGAACGGTTTGAAATCCATCATCGATGCCATCAAATGATGTCTTCGTGGAAGTTTTGAATTTTTGTCATACTTGACCCTACGAATTAGTATCATTTCAACGGTTACGTTAAAGTAAATGTCATTGTACTAGATCACAAACTTTTGATAGGTACTTGAAATACTTATGATTGATTGATTGATATGAAACCGAATTTTCTGCTCATTGGAATGCATAGGTAGTAGATTCTGAAAGTTGCCATCATATCTGACAAATTCTATGTCACAAATGACTGGAACTCTCTATGAGTATCCGACATCCGTCCTATCACGCAACCAAGAACATCATGACAAAGTAAACTCAATAGCTAACAGTAACAATGATAATTTATGAGCATTAGCAATTTAATCTGATCCAGCATGAGATCCAAACATACAAATAGAAGCGTGCTCATGAACAAAGACAGTATAACAGTGGTAACTGGTAGCAGCTGCTGCAGGCATAATGATAGATGATGTACAGATGTGCAATTGATTTAATGCTCGCTTAACATCGACTTCACTTCTCTCTGTAATTATTCCAATATCATCATACATTTATTAACAATTAAGCATGCCTATTATAATAGATAGAATCTGCTATCACGATGAAAGTGCTTGGATATAGGTAGTTCAATAGCATCTCTACAGTTTGCATATTATAAAATTTAGTTATAGATCAGCGTGTTTATAGTAGAGTAAGGGATAGCTACCCACTGGTGGTTTTATGATCCCTATGACACGTGGTCATCCATTGACTCTAAAAACTTGTCATACTGACATCCTGCAGCAATTCCATACATTTTTGGCAGCAGAAAACAGCATTGCAGAGTGCTCTCATTGAATTAAAAGCAAATAACCAATACCATGAAAATAGTGTTTTCCTGTTCCAATGAAATAAGTATAAATTCTTCTGCCTATCAATTTGCATAATCAAGATAACCTATATTATCAGAGATAACGTTAATTTCAATAGTTACATTGTCTATATACAGATAATACACTCTGTTTACATCTCATTATAAAACATTTATCAGATTGCTCCTCTGTAACCTATCGATTTTATTCATGCTTCATGCATCGTTTACTAGAAGTTCTAGCCCGTCTTCTAACAAAGTGAGGGCGACTGATAGAGCTAGCTTTATACCTAATGACTGATATATTGATATAAAAGGACGGTTAACTATCATATCCAAAATCTTTACTGCTTTGGATTGGGACCGCTATTTTTTCAGTATCATATCTTCCTTGCAAAGTTTTATCACATCTTAATAACAAAGTTTTTCTACAAAAGTATAAATACTATGAAAAATTATTCATGAGTTATTCAATACTCATCAGTAACCTAAAACAGTGTGCTATGGTATGTTAATTGTCCTTTTTCAGCGAATTAAATTTAAACAATGTATACATTATCAATCATTTGAAATAATTCATTCAGAGACTACTGATAAAAGACTATGTACATAAGTTACACAACCTATAAACATAAATTTCCCTCCTTTTTATGTTGGTTTGTGCCATCCATGGTGAATATCATGATATTTTGGGCACGATTCAGTTTAAAAGTGTGATTATGATAAATGACCATAATTACACTGTCAACACCTGAGGGAAAGTAACTGAACCCTATAAAATAAAATTAAAAATCGTCTTCCAATTAATCGCGTTTCTCTAATCACAGGCATCATGATTTGGTGGTATCAGAATGAATTATTCTGAACCTTCATTGCCTTGAACGAGGTCATTCATTCTATAGAGTACCCAAAGAGCCAACTTGCTACATCTTTTACCAAAATGACTCAGTCCCGGAGTTTATTTCCAGAAAAAAGAAAGTAATGAGATCAGTTGAGTTAATTAGGTGATCTCTGGATGAGAAACTGTTTAAATTGCCAAGAATTCTCCAGTTTTGAGGAAATTTAAGTGAAATAAAGTAATGTCACAGTTATTCTGACTCAGTCGATTCAAGGGACCCAGATGACTGACATCGTTCTCGTTCCCTCGATGAAGAAGTGTTTGACATTGGCTGGCAAGAAGAACTGCTCTCATCGCTTTCAGAATCAAACTTTCTGATCTTCCGATCATCCCCTGCAAGTTTTCAAAATATGATATTTCTCATTTGGTGCCTTTCAATGAATTTCCTTATAGAATCTCCTACCAAATATCTATATACTGCGAAAAGGTGTAAACAGGAGGTAATTCAAAATTTATTTTCATCTTTATTTCGATCATATGGTATTTGTTAAAACCTGATTGTATTGAACGACCCTGGTGCTCTTCAAGAAAGTCTGCCAGTCTCTTGTTGTCATTAGATTCCATAATATCTGCTGTTGCACTCTTATGTTGTTGTTCATCATTGTTCCCATTCTGGTAAATGGAGAGACATCGATTTAAGCAACAAAATAGCTATTATGTAGTCCTAAGATTCAATCCTGAAGACATCCATAGGTAACCCTACCTTTTTCAGTTCAGACGTTCCGTAGCCGGAATCATCAGCACCAGAATCTCCACTATGATTATTGTTAGGGGACACTGAAATAGCAGTACTTGTTGATGGTGCTTATATCAGTATATCAATATTGAGCATATTACATTGCTCCCAATAAATTACAAAATAAAATTCCACATTAGTAAACAAAAAGCATAGTCAACCTCGTTTAGAAACATTCCCACTGGTCGAAGTTGCAATTGTTGTGATCGTTACTGAATTTGAGACACAATTGAGAGAGGCGGATTTGATGGTGAGAGGCTGAGAATTGTCATCCGTCGTCTCCTCAGCAAGATCAGATCTGAACCAGGCTTGCTGTGGATTTGGAACTTCTTCCTTCATCCCCTCTTTCCCTGGACCTGAAGTCAGGCGTATTTCCAGATGTTTCATGTTGGTTCAATTGCGCAGTTACAATGCAACGCTAGAAGTCCTATGTTGTAGCAACTACTACCTATGCTTCTACTTTTGTGTCTGTACAAAGCTTAACTTACTGACCTGACTGCCTTGGCTGTGCTTTATTACAATTTCGTTGTACCCCAGGACTTTTTACCCTAACTTCTGTGTTTTTGACAGTTTCAGCGAAGTGCAGGAAGTCCTGAAATGAAAGTTTATTAGTTATATTCAGATGTCCTAATGTCCTATGTCTTTCTTTACACGCTTAACAATTTGTGGTTTACGAGATTTCAATATAGATAAGTAGGGGTAAGTAGTAAAAATGTCACCTCTACTGCTACAGAGCCGTGTCTGTTAGTTTCATCAATACCAGTTCTGCACAGATTTGTTGCCAAATTATAGCCTTGACATTCTTCACTTTCTTTCTGATCTGCAATACCTTGACCACCCTGAAAATTTCCCTTCAAACATCCTTCTGCATTTAGCATTTTATGACAGTAGATAGTTCAGAGACAGTGGAAAGGCAGCTTCCGAAATGAATTTGTTTGAATGTAATCGTTTGACAGTCTATGCAAAAACTAAATAGATTGAACATAAGAGATTGATAGTGAAACCCTTTGTCTCTTAATGCAGTTATTGACATGGCTGGAACATTTGGCTGATGAAAAACACTGCTCTTAAATTCAGTTACATTGGATCTGGACCAAGATACCATCTGTGTTCTGTGCCTTGGGTACAAATTCCATGCTTCATTGAGAACCTGAATGAAGGTTGTTGTTTGTTGATGGAGAGGAGGGTCTGCTCCGTCTTCCTTTATATGCGAGAAATTCAAGATACCTAAATATTTTGGAATGTCTTATTATGTTCATATTCTTACTTTTATAAGTTAAATGCTTGAAAATATCCAGATATCTGATATATTTCTACTGTCCAGGTATCTAACGACTAAATCAATATTGGATCAAGAGTCTCAGATTATAGGACATAGCTTGCATTTGAATTATATACAAAATAAGTTTTCTAGGCTGATTGAAATTGATAGTTACTATTTGTAGAATAGTCTTATTTTGGAGAAGGGTCTTAATGATAAAATGTAAATGATGGTAGATGAGCAGGAATTTAGCTGGCACTTGTGTAGACTGTAGATGAATGTCGATTGCTTTCAGACATGAAGATGAAGACATGACGTGTCGTTGATTCATATCTGTCATTCAAGGTTGAGAGCAATCATGACATTGACAGTCTTGCGCTACTCTGAGTTGTAGGTGAGTGAGTTCACAGTAGTCTTCAGCTTCTAGGGGATATCTCACAAAGTTCATTTTCACATTTCGAGGAAATTGATTGTCCAGTGGAGCATCTTTTCTCTGAGTCAAAAGAGAATTGATCAACTTAGGTACCTGAATTATTAATTTTCATGAGCCAAGGTTTCAGTTTGGCTCATTAAAAAACCTACCAAGCTTATGCAGAGGGGACAACGCCACTTGACGCCATTGAGACCCTCGAAATAAGGCATAGACAATAGATACTGGCCCTAAATGGCCTTCAATCTAGCAGAATACATGACACAGTTATCAGCTTACCGTTTGAAAGACGAACATTTTTGCGGCTGAAACAGAACTAGGCATACAGTGAAGTTGAGTGTTTTTGACTCCTCTGTTCCTACTTACCGCATCGTGATTTTCATCACGGGTATAGAATGATTTATTCCGGTCAGCTATATCATTGGCTTTCTCAGTGCTTTCCGGCTGGGATGGACCATTAGTATAGAGTCTGGGGTGGCTGTGGTTGGCTTATTCCATGAAATCTATGATTACTTATTAGGAATATATCTTAGCTCTATGAAATGGTGTGATCAAGAGCGTTTCTTGTCCTATAATTCTAAATCCGGCAATCATTGATCTCAATGAAAATATGAGAAAAAAGAACCATTTGGGAAAATGATGTAGCAAGTGCTATCATAATGGAATATTAGCGACTACTATTATAGTATGATGGTGAAATAAGAAACAAGAAACTTACATTAATTTTATCCCTCATTCGCTTTCTGAATGGTGCAGTAACAAGGATTGATGTATAGGGATTCTTTGTTAGGATTAATGCTGTTTGAATGCAGAGAACCCTTTCATGATTCTTCATTCCCTGAAGGTAAGAATTATTTTAGAGGTGAGAGCCATTTAGGAATCTGGTCACAAAGAATGTTCTCACGTTCAAAGTGTAAGCGACTAAGTGAGCCATTATGATTTGCATGATCACCACCCTACGCCATGTGGTGAGAAAAGGGAGCTGGATCTTTTACTGGCTAGGTACTGAGCTGTAAACATTATAACACTACTTAATTCAACCAAATTTGAGGTTGAAAACGGAGTTGAATTCCGAAAATATACCCGATGTCAAGTTATTGAAATCCAGATTCAGTTTTCAAAATTCGATTTCATTGCTTTGTCGTAGAGACCATATTCAAAATCAATCGGTACTTAGTTACCAACTTGAATTTCAAGTACTTGAATTTCAAGTGCTACGATATCATGATCTGACATTTAGATAAAAATATATATTTACTATTATATTCAGTGCATATAACAGTAAAATTATATGCAGTGCATATAGCAGTAAAATACATATTTTACACTTATCATTTTATTATGCACTTAATTGGTAGGATATTAATCAAGTCATTGAATTAGTCAAAATTGTGACTCTCTAACTCAATGTTACAAGGGTTTGTATATTTTATATAAGCTAAGGGCTGAACCCGAAGTTGAAATTACTTCAAGACCATCATCCTCAAAACTTGAGATTCTACCTCCCAAAATTTGATATTTAACCATCCTAGACTACCCATTGACGTCAGCAGCTCTGCCTTTCCCTCAATAAAAAAGCCGCTACAATGTAAAATGTCGACAGGGAACAGGATAACTGGTGTAATGTGATCAACCATCTTGATCACATGACTTCTGTCATGATGATAGAGCACCACCAAGATTTTGCGTGAGGATGAAGGAGATCTATGATTTATTTCATGGCTTTATGCGAGTATTGGTAATTCGCACACTAAGCTCTGAAACGATATCAAGCCAAATGTATGAAGCAGATGCTATAATATAGCCTCAACAATGAATCTAATGAACAATGATTGCCTAAGCAGTAAACATTGAACATATCACCAGACAGTTGATAAACATTTATTAAACAGATGTTCTTCTTTTTAGGGAAATTTTCATCATACTTTGTTGGCCCTGATTTATTATAAAACTAGGAATTTTGCGTTCATGTCATCCTTGAGTTGATAGGTATAATATTGAGCCATTGCGTTATAACTGCTAAACCCCCCTTCTCCCTTCAAATTACTCGTCTTCTCCTTTCATTATTGGATAACTTTCATCATAATAGGTTAGCATATTAGAATCTCTAGGTGTATGACATTTCTAAATGCAAGCTATTCAAGATAGTGCAATCATTGCATGACTTTTTCAATATGAAATAAAACAGTTTGCTAATACTTGATAATGATAGTGTAGATAGCATTTTTGATAATTCCATTTGGTGTGACGTTGTCTATTGAAATATTAATGATGCTCATCTTAAAAAAGGTCTGAATACCAATTGCTTGAGTTTAGGAATCCAATGAGATAGAATATCATGCCAATAAGACTTAAGTACGGTCTATTGATACCTATAGATCCAACCTTTTGGACAATGAAAGTACAAACACACTCAGTATACCCACTGAGGCCATCCTTGGGGCACAAGAAACACCTCTGAGGCAATTCTGTTGAACCTAAACTCATGTTGGTAGGTATCTGCAACATCTGCAACAGACTGGAGGACTTGTACACTTGGGACACATGACATTTGAAAACATGGGGGGGGTGCAGTTAGAATCAAAGAGTGTGTCATGTGTGCTCGTTTCAGTATTTCACGCGGGGTGTGCTGCAGATGCTCCCCCTCATTTTGTGTACCCCAAACATGTCCTCAGTGGCGGATATGATGTAACGTACGTGAACGTCTTACAATGAGCGTTTGACCAGAAAGAATAATCGATTAGCAACCACACTCACCTGGAACTGAGACCAGTACATACTATGTTCCCAAAGGTGTTTCGTAAGACACACTTTGCTCTTGTATTTCTTCCCACAAACCGGGCAATTCACTTCCTGGATTATGATCGTTATTTGAAAGTGGTTATACAAGACGTGCAAAGGCCATATAGACACTCAGATTGTACCACCGAGGATTGAAAGTTAAGAGTGCAGTATCATGTATTGAATGGTGATCAATACTTTTTGAAGCTGTCAGTATGTTTGGACTCAGCCATATGTTATATTTTGGGCATAACTCCGTTTTCCACTTTGGCCAGGCGCCAGTTTTATGCAGGTCTAACGCCGGTCTAACGCTGGTCTTATGGAGGTTTGGCACATTTTCTGATCTGCTCAAGATTGCTTCTTTGATGCTGTTAGATTAACTGTTTCATATGTCACGCCCAACAATCTCTTGTGCAAGTTAAAAGTGGTATGATTTTGACCGTGGTGGGTACGGTATTATAATTCTGATGTGTGAAGCATATTATATACACTGCAGATGTCAGATTTGTGAGATAGCATGAATAGTTAAAGTTTAATAATTGCAAGTGTCACCTTGCTGACAATTATTTGATTTTTGCATCGTGCCAAACCTTGCCAAGAAAGGTACAGGTTGCATCATACCATTGACAATCATCTTTCAATTCTTGGCGAACCATTCATATTAAATTATCCGATACAGATTACACAATTCCTACCATGATACTTTGCGAATTTATTGCCAAAAGTTGACACTTGACAGAAATAGTTATATTCATGAACTCAGAGCGTTGTGATTAATAGTTTTGGATCATAAATACAGTAGGTACCTAGGCATTGAACCAATCAAAATTATTTCTGTTGAATAACATTCGTCAATTTCAGGTACGAATTGATATCTGGCAGAATCCAATATTTTGATTGAGAGCTGGAGCTGTAGCCTACCGCAAAGTAAGTTTGCACGCCGTGTGTGCTATCATATTCATATTGTTATAAAAATGAGAGTAGGTTTTTGATAAGAGTTGTAATGAAAATTGTGGATTATGGTTACCTGGCGATGTGCATTGTAGATGCAGTGTCTGAGGATAGCTATGACATCGTTCAAAGTCAATCTACCATCCACGAATGGGGTAGGTGGTCTATACATGATGGGTGGCCCGTGTCCTCGCACAAAACCCTGCAATGCGGGGGGAGTGCAGTTAGTAATCAATAAGTGAGTAATTTAATTGGTACCTATCATACTAGCCACTCAATCACCGCAATTACTACACTTCTCATCTATTCATTACTATTTACTGCATTTCTGCAATATAAAGTCATGATACCTATCGAGTTGTATCAGCATATGGTCTAAACCTGTAGGAAATGGGGAGAGGGTTGGTGGAAGCCGGTACACACAAATGGATTCGGTAGATTGGTCATGGTCTGCTGCATTATAGGGTAGAGCGGAGGTCTGGGAATATTCTGTAGGTGTTGATATGTTGGTTTGAAGATGGGTGATACGAGGGTTGGTAGAGGGATCTCCATGTGCCGTGCCGGAGCCACAGTGGTCAACAGTGGCGGACTCTTGTAGGATATGGTCGTAGCAGGATACCCGTAACTCAGATGTGGATACCGGGATGGATGCTGACTGAATCCCGACATCCTAGTTCAGGAAATCGTCAATTTTAATGATATAATAAGACAAAATCTGATCATATTATTTAACCGACGTAAAAGGCTCGAAGTATAGTAGTTGAAGTAAGTAGTTTGATGATCAAGTGGTTAACTAGTCCAGCTGCATTATAACGTTGCTTGGAAAATGAATAACGATTTACCAACGAACACAGTTTTCGTGGGCTGATTCTCAATGGATGTTGAATGAGAATATCATTATGAATGGAGAATCTAGTCGTTGACCTTACAAAATGAAATCGGTGTACAAGCGTTATAGTTGATAGTGTTAGCTCCAAAATTTCATCATCAAAGTTAACTGGTTATTATAAAGCTCATCCTTGAATCATAACCGTGTTAAACGGATAATGCCTGCGCTGATCAAAAACTGGGAGTAATGTAATAACTTAATCGTATTACTGCATAACCATTAACCAATGAACATACCAGCTATTCGTCGTCTGCAGCAGTACGCTTTAGCCAAATGAGCTTGAATGGTAATAAATTATACCTACTGAAGAAATATGATTCAGTATCCTGGAGTATACTGGACTATACTGGAGGTAGGTACTGGAAGTAGGTAGTTTACTTTAATCAGCTCAATATGTACTAAGATTTTGAGAAATTTCTGGATTGTCTAGCGTCTATACTTGATCCTTTTACACTATGTGACCCTCTACTAGAGTACATCTAGATGCCCATGGACACTCAATACTCATATGGTGCAGAGTCCTTTAACTCGGTTCCTTGGTAATAAACTTCCAGATCTAAAATATAGAAGTACCCCAAATTTTCCGAACAACCAATTTTTGACCGGCAATGATATGCAATCTGTAAATTATTGAACAAAGGTCTTCGTGAACTTCGGTCACTGATGGGATAAGTAGTATAAATGCCTGTCTTGCTTTTGGTATGGTTCCAAGTAAGTTTCAACAAAAACTATCGGCTCTCGGCAGTCGGCACCTGCCTAGCACAATCAAATCCCCAACATATATATATCATGACATTGATAATTATGCCATGCATTAACCCGATACCTATTGCAAAACTCAGTGGGGCGCGCGTCACCAATTGTCAAGACATTTTAAACTGCGCAATAATCGAACGCCCCTATTCTATTATACCCATCGTAAAGATTAAAGAGACCGTTTATTTTCTTTCAATATATAATTCGTTCTCGCCATGTATATTTTGTGTAATATTTTGCGAATGATTTGAACCATTTTCTTAAAGCTTTGAATCTATCAGTAAGAGGAATAGGGCACACTAGGGGATGATTCTTTGATAGGATCAAGCGCGTTTATGAGGTAGGTAGTCATTGTTCTGACAGATTTGTTTTTACTCACTCTAAGCATGCTCCGTTTAATGTCCCGTCGAGCATATTGATTGTAAGAATAAGGCATAAGAAAACTAGTCAGACACGTTCTTAACAGGCACGTAGACAGGCATAAAGGGGGGGGGCGTGCCTTTCTTTATGTACCTTTGAATATCTGGACAGTGCCCTAAGACCACTTTATTTCCATTGCTACGACAAACACTAAAAGCCATGTATTCTGAAATCTAAATGAGTATCTTACGTCTCAGATCATCGCATTTTCTTCAGTTCTTCACTCTTGTATACTATTTTGCTCCTCTTATTTTTTGTTACTGTGATAATGTGATATTTTATTTAATACCAGATTTCGTCTGCAACACTCTATTGTTGAAAAATTTTCCGACAAGGGACTTGGCCCCCGGACCCCAATGGGCGCTGTGTCCCCATACCCCTGCCGTAGCCATCTCGCTTCACTCGTCGAGCCCCCCCCCAGAAAAAATGTCTGGCAACGTTCCTGGTTCCTATTTCCCCTAATCAAATACTGTTTCAGAAATAATCCTGATCTCTCCCAATCTAACATCCCAGTCTAAAACAAAGATCAATGACAAAAACAGGCGACAGTGTCATTCTGATTCGTCTTCTGATTCATCTATTCGTACCTACACAACAATCTGAATCAATATGGTTGAATGGTTATGAATTAATGTGGCTGTGTGGGTGTAGAAGTGTGTAGGTAAACAACATGACTGTGTGTGAATACTCGGAGACTATCGAACTAGGAATCTATGCCAGTATCAATGAGTCAGGGTTGAAGGGGGGAGTATGTTATTCTGTTATTAAACTCACGCGAATGACGACAGCAGTGGAGGGAGAGCGGAGTTTGTGTGTGCGCGTGCGTGTGTGTGTGTGTGTGTGTGTGTGTACGCGATGCTTCAAGCAGTAAGAATAATATTCGTTGTGTGTGGCGGTGACAGCTACTACTATCATAGACGATCACGACTTCCTGTTCCGGGGTCACGCAGTGCATGTTGTATGTTACCAATTGCCATGTGCGTTACCATGCGTTACCATGTGCGTTACCATGCGCTGCTGCGCGCGTTTAACTATGTGCCACTCCGCTCATGGTCACGTTGTTGGCTCGGGAATAGCACCTATAACAAGTTTTGAATCGCTTGGTGCAATGGAGCGAGAGTAGACAGTGTCTAGACAGTGTCTAGACAGTGTCTACAAGACACACGAATCTTTGTCTACACCATAATTAGGCAATCAACTTGTCTGTGACAACAGAGTGGTCTGTACGTAAACCCATACGGGCCACGGTTTAGATCCTCGTTCAACAAGCCGCAAAGCATGGATCTCCACCGTATTTGCTAGGCTGGGCACATAATCATTGTATCTTAACTAAATTTGATTTTGAATGTCTCGTAGAAACAAGCCTACAAATGACAGCATGAAATCACGTCTTCGCAACGTCAGGAAATAACACAATTTTGGGGTGATGAATGATTGATCAGTGATTGATTGATTGATAGTTAGTTGTTACCACGGTGTTAGGTGTGTATCACAATTTTCAGTGATTAGGTTTAATCACACTGATTCGGCTTGAAACCGGTGCCAAACAGGGATCGCGGATCCTTCATCCATCTATTGACTCAAAGTTACACTCATTAGGGTTACCCTCATTATACTCGCATAATAGAAATGATGCTGAGGAAGTAGCAATCTATAATATTTTGATGATTGCTGTGTTGCGCGTTTTGATATTCAACGAATTTAAAATATTCTGTATCACACAGCTTCATCGGACAGGAAATATAGCTGTTCGTCGCGGGAGAGCGTCGATAACATTGATATTGCAATCAGTTTGATGCTTTATTACCTATATCATCGGAAATGATGTTTTGAAATTTTCCATTCCGAGTGGGGTGTGCGATGAGAAAACTGAGTTTTGTAGCTACAATATGAACTGCTTCTGATAGTAATACGTAGATAAAAATGATTCAAAAATTGGGTTTAATTGACCCGGAACTTTTGGATCACGGTGGGTACCTGAAGGTGGGTACCTTATACTGTGTCGCGCGTTCCGTCTAGAAAATAGCAATTTGAAGGTGGGAACCCGTGTTAGCGGTACCCACCTTCAAAATATAACGCGCGTACATTACTGTGTTACTGTTATGAAACATTGATACGCGTACATTCCTGTTATGAAACATTGATACGTGTGTGTGTGTGTGACTATATGTGAGTGTGTGTAACANAATAAACGAGGATTTCAATCGGACTGAATCCCCCTTCCCCGAACTCCGAAATTTTTCTGAGCAAAAAATCTCGGGAGATTCTCTCCGGGAGCTGGTGTAGATATCGAGTGTATAAAGACACGGCACACATAATATGTTACACACACTCACATATAGTCACACACACACACGTATCAATGATTCATAACAGTAATGTACGCGTATCAATGTTTCATAACAATAACACAGTAATGTACGCGCGTTATATTTTGAAGGTGGGTACCGCTAACACGGGTTCCCACCTTCAAATTGCTATTTTCTAGACGGAACGCGCGACACAGTATAAGGTACCCACCTTCAGGTACCCACCGTGATCCAAAAGTTCCGGGTCAATTGCTAGTCTTCAAGAAGACTAACTAAGTAAGCAAGTGGGAATAGTCTGTCGCCCATGATATACGTTTATTAATCTATTAATTACTAATATTGTGTAAATGTAATTCTTATTCGTGTATTCTTATATCTGGTGAAACCTCGTTTTTTTGATGAAAATGAAAACATCGGTTTGTTAAAACCTCGGTGTGTTAAAAGACGTGTGTATGATGATTTCTANAAGATGTAGTTGGAAGGATGCACGTGCAAAAGGTAGTAGCCTGTTGGCTCATTTCTTATGATGCTGTTTCGATTACGTTGCTCTCTCTCTGTTGATAGGAGAAACAAGAGTTACACGTGCAGTTTAGTGTGCGCGCAATGACAGTCTGATATTGATGATATGTTTTTGTTTTGCACTGAATCATCGACCACACTGGATGACGTGTTGCTTTGATCGTTTTCGATTTGGAATCTGGATTTAAGCTACTACGTTGGGTACGTTCAACATCTTTCACAATACGTTAGTCGTTTCATTATCGCCCATGCATTGATGTTTATCGTGACTACTTGAGTACTTGACGGGCTCCCTAGTTCCTTTATATTATAGATTAATTACTAATATTGTGTAAATGTAATTCTTATTCGTGTATTCTTATATCTAGTGAAACCTCATTTTTTTGATGAAAATGAAAACATCGGTTTGTTAAAACCTCGGTGTGTGTTAAAAGACGTGTGTATGATGATTTCTATTTCCGTGTGAGATTTTGAAGTGGGTGAGGAGAGAAAAAAGTTGGCCTCGGTGGGATTCGAACCCACGCCCTTTCGGACCAGTGCCTTAAACTGGCGCCTTAGACCGCTCGGCCACGAGACCATGCTAGAATATAAATTAGATGCTTCATATACTTCGCTAAATATTCGCGTATCAAATTTCAGTGAAAAGAAAGAAAGAAGGTATGACGTATGTAGAAAGAAGGTATGCATCAATCAACTGTAACTATTTTTTATAACAATGATTATTGCATCATACTATTTTACTACCTTTGTGTTAACACAGAGAAACGTTGTGAGTACTGTAGTTATTGCTCCCCGTGCGGTTTAATATCGGGGTTAAACAGTTTCCAGAGACCCACGTAAGAATTGTGCTCACCTAACTGTAGGACACGTCAGAGAATTGCTAAGTGGTTTGATAGTCAAGTAGCGATCCGTGCGTAGCGATCGTGAAAATAGGAGCTATAAAATAGGAGCTGTACGCCATGTCATACTCTGACTATATACTATCTTGATATCAGGGAAGTAGTTTAAAAGCTGTATGCTGTACAGTGTACAGTCGCCACAAATCAATCTTATCCCTAGTATACACTCGGTTTTACCTATAGAAAACCTTATATGACCTTCAAGAATTTCCATAATATTAAGAAACTCAGGCTAGAACTTCGGAAAAAATTAAGAAACTCCATTGATTTGACAAATAAAAATTTTGGCCTAGAATTCGAACATTGAAATTATTGTTCTTTTTCAACAATCAGCTTCAACAATCCTACTCCAATAATCCTACTTCAGCAATCAACAGGAAGCTTCTAGCTTCAAGACCTCCACTTATCTAAATTTTTGAACGTCGTTTTAAATCCCTGACACATTGTCTTAGGGTCATGAAATATAATGTGTTGTGGACCTATTTTGAGCTTTAAACTTTGAATTTAATTAACATATTGCTCAACCATTGGCAGACAGTGTTCATTGCACACGTCTACCTGACACACGCGTGATGGGTGTGTCAACAGCCGATGTTGTCTGTAAAGTGACACACATAATCACGGGGCATTTCATATTATACCTCGCAACCATGTCGGATGCTTTGATAATATAATCAAATTCGATCACCCCATATAAGGAGCCCTCATCACAAAATTTGACAGATTTATGATTAAGAATATAAATTTTGACAGTTTTGGGACGGATTGATTTCAGTGAACGATTATTGGTGATTGTGTTGTATCAAGATACAATAAGCTGTACTGCTTGCGGATCCGTGAACTCGGGGGTCATGTTCCCACCACTCTGGGAAGGGCAACCCGGGAACACACCTGTCAATCAGCTGGAGTAACAATAACACCTGACGGAGATTAGGAAAAGAGTGTATCGGACTCCAGTCTGCTATTATGGATATCTTCCATTACTCGACAGTTGCTCTTCAGGTGAAACAGGGGGATTCTGGCGTGTCTCTAGCCCGGCAACGAGTTAACTGTGTCGAGGCCAGGAACTTACTAATTACAATCCTCTGATTCAGGAATAATTTTCTGGAATAAGAAGTATCCGATAACGTTCATGAGTCAAGATCCGATCTGGATCGAGAAGCCGAATTTCCACATTGGAAAACTCTTCATGTTTATGATAATTACAACAAGGGAGTAATGTAAAAATGAGAGATTTTTAATCAAAATTAGTTCCAACTTCCACAGTAATAAATTGACAATTATGATATTAAAAACTGTGCCTCGGACTTTAAAACTCTTGCCGAAATTCAATGTCGGCTACAAAACTTTCAGCGACAATTGGTCTGAGGTCACTATAACATTATTGAAATAGTCGATTCGTTCCCATCTCCTGCTATTCCGCCACATTAGCCACAATTGCATGGGCAAGTCTAGAAGATATGTTGCAAAAAATGGGAAGGGGTCTGATTTGAGGAAAAGGATGTCTGGATCCTTGAAGTTGAGTAGTAATTTGAAGAGGGTCAACAGCCGGTATGGCCTCGTTACTGATGTTATGAGATCTCTTCCACAGCATCTGACCTTTCTTTCTTCTGGATTAAAGATTGGTGAGCAATCCTCTCTGCTCCTAGTGTCCAGTTCTAGGGCCTATGATCAATTCCCATGTAAGTGAAACGTTCAGGATTGATGTTATACTTATAAACATTATATGGATTTTATCAGTTATTGAAGCAATGTAGTGTTACTAGGTGCCGCAACATACCTCGATAATGGGCTCAGATTCGTCAAACAACAGGGCAAATGACTCAGTGACCCATGGTTTGCAGTTTATAGGATACCATTCATGATCTTCAGTACTCTGAATGGTATTATTATCACAATTAGGTTTTGATTATCAGTATATATTTTGATTTGTACTGTTTAAATTCTATAGAACCATAGTTTCCATTTTATGGGTATTTTATAAGGCATAAACATTTAATTATCACAATTAGGTTTTAATTATCAGTACCTATATGTTTTGATTTGTAATGTTTAAATTCTATAGAACTATAGTTCCCATTTTATGGGTATTTTATAAGGCATAAACATTTAATTATGTAAGTTCAATCTGAAGTGAACCCAATTAGGTTCACTAATTTAAGTGAACTTATTGATACCTTCATGAAGTCAAATGAGAGCCAACCCTCCATATCCACATGATACCTCTCCACGAACTTGTCACACCATTCCACCACACTTTTTATAATCTTCTTGTCGTCCATGCTGACTATGTGATTCCCTTTCCTAACACTTAGCGACTGCAGGAAGTGTTTAAGTGTAACCATAGGTTAGGTTATTTGTGGCCCCATTGTGTGAGTGCCTACTGGATAATGGGCATATTATATTTCATACAGCAAATTGGATCATTTTCCCTGTAACAGTGTGGCACCTACATGGGCAACAGCTTTCCTCCCTGTATAGAGTGAACAAATGGATATCACAGGACCATCCATCTTCTCTATTTTCAGGAGGGGCGTCTTCGAGGACACTCTCTGAGCTATGCAATTTACCTGGCCGAAATATGTTATTATGTTTTGATTAACTTCGAGCTCAAGCCATTGGTTCGTTTCCACGGGGCCTGCATCCAGCATTGTTTAATTCAAATGGAGTCTAGCTTCTTACCCCGTTGAATTTCATCAAGAACTGCTACTAAAAAGGTTGGCCCAGAATACCTACCTCTTCTGAACTATTGGGGTTTGCAAGCATTTTGGCCCCCCAGATGTTTGCTCTGTATAGTCTATATACCCAGGGACTGTTTTCAAACTCCCTCTCGTGAATCTTCACTTGGTCCCTCTCGGTTATAGCCTGTAAACAATAGATTTTATCAAGGAGTAAGCCTATGCAATCGTATGGATAGCATCGTGTGTTGTTCATGAAGTGTCAAAGTGGTCCTCACGAATAACTTGAATGAATGGCATATAATAATTTCGTATTCCAGTCATAAAAATGCACTGATGTATTGACGGACAGCACCTAAGATTTTCAGCCTTTCGCTGCTGTCAAATTCTCCACCTACCGAGTAGGTTGGAGTATTGCAGTTGGAATCATGGGCTTTAGTGAAGAAAGTGTGGAGATCACTCAATTTCAGCACCTCCATAGGCTCCATACTGAGCAGTTCTATCAAGCCATCCACCTTATCAGTGACCTGTTAAGATTACCAGTAATTTTTCGATCGATGATGGACATTGTCGAGAATTTCGTTTCCGGTTTCGCGCGCAGGCAAACTTATTCCTGGCGCGAGTCGCTTGCATTAGCGGTCTAGCATCGCCCCGTCGCCCGACAACCTGAACCAGCAATTGATTCTGCAAGCAACAGATGACGGATGCCGATATTACTAGGTATAGCTATTGATGGGTACCTGTTGATCCTCAGACGCAGTATATCTATTGAGTGGGATCAGGAAATTGGGCTTCAAGTCGAGTAATAAGCCCCAGAGTGTCTCGGTGTACACCTCTGGGCCGGAGCCAAGCGGGGGCTGGAAACGCAGGAATATAATAATGCCATATTGTATGGCTGTTAAGTTAGGTATTCTTATCGATTTTCATACCTAGTGTATTAATTTTCAATGATCAGAAAATCCCCACAGATGGTTAGTGACGTTACCTCCATAGGGTCTGGAAGCCAATAGAATTGGTTGCAAGCTCTTGACCACGCCAGTGGAGCACACATATATTGTCTACTCTCCATTCCTATGACTATGTAACCCATTTTCCTGCAATAGAAATTAGTTTGGTTCAAACTTGAACTATGCTAAAGAATAGATAATCATAAAGATGATGATGGTCATAAACTCATGATTCAGATATTTATTATCCTATCTACCTAAAATTTACCTGAAATGTCTTGCAAGCTGAATTGCCATTGGGGACCTTGATCCTATGATAGCTATTGTGTACTGTGAGTACACTTCATTCCAGCTCCCTGAGTTGAAAATTCTACAAAACAAACAGAAGAGCCAGACCGGAAGCAGCAGGGTGAACGTCTGCAATGTTTGATTATAGAAACTTGGGTGTGATAAGTAGGGCATGACAAGTGGGAAATGCCAAATAATGTTTAGGTACCTACGTAATATGTTCTGGTCAACTGTCAAAATTCGACTTAATTCAGCTTACAGCAAAAAGGTACTGGAATGTTGTTAGCATAAACAGGAATCGTTGAAACCAAGTCATTTTAGAAGTGAGGTTTGGCAAGTTGGCGTTCTTGGATTGCTGGTTCCTGATTCTGCTCTGGGCTACTCCGCCACGAGATATTCGTCTCTGCTTCTGAACCTTGTTCATCACCTGGCCCAGATCTGAAAAGAAATAAAATCAGATGTCGCAATCGTTTTCATTTGTTGCTGTGGTTTGGCTTCAGAAGTTCAAGGTTGGGCTCCCAACATTTTCTTAATCAATTTTCACATGACTGTGAATTGTGAAAAGCTCTAGTCACATGAGGTTAGGTCGTACAATTAATTAATTAATTACTTGATCAATGAATTACGTTGACTCACTTGGGGGTTGTTCTGATTCTATGAGGTATTTTTCGGTTGTGACCCAATTCATTCTCAAATCTTAAAGTTTCATCAAGATAACTGTTATATCAAATGTGATCTGTATTATAGTACTGCCCACAACAACTTAAAGAGAGGTTTACGATGCGCAGATAAAATCAGGTAAATGATGAGGTTTGGAGAATCAACTGAGTACCTAAATGGTTGTGGACGATTGCGTGAGAGATTTAATGATTCATAGGATCACTTATCTCAATGCAATAGTTTATCAACTTATTACTGCGTGGTATAATCGTCAATGAGCGAGTGCTTCCTATAACTACCACATGCATTTCATACGAAACAACAATGAGATAATCAAAGGTTCGTAGGTCATAATCAGTAATCGCACTATAACCATACCGGCACATGGCTAGGAATAGTGTAAGAATTATTATATATCGATAGTGTAATCAGAGGTAATGCAGTAAAGTCCTTATAATTGATCGTTGCCATGCCATCATACAAGAGCACAGAGGTAAAGATTCTTCCGGAACACAAACACTGTACAGTCTACACCGTAGAAGTAGGACAACTTCTATTGTGTTCTAGAACGAAGTTAAAATGCTTAATTTTCAGGCGGGATACTAGAGCAGCTGTAGCAGTGGAGTACTAGGTCTCCCTATACAAGTCCATTATTAAGGCTGGAATAACCTATGTAGTACAGCAGCTGACCATTGATTTCCCCCTACCCGACCATTTCGACCAATCCCAATACGACAGACAGCGCAGATTTATTACTACACGTTCATTAGTTCTCAAATGTAAGCGTCCTGCACTGCTGTTTGTACTGGATGGACGCTGTCGATTTAGTTGCTCAGTTATCTGAGTGGGGAACCGGCCAGACATCAATCAAAATGCCCAATTAGGTTCAACTATTGGCAGGTTTTGAGAAAACTCTCATAAGAGAAAGCTCTCGTTTGAATAAGTTCAGAAATCTAAATTATGATGACTTAATTCCAACATCAGTCATGAATAGGTACCTAACATACTGTTGCATTACTACTAGCAAGTTACTGAATCTTGTTGTTAGGAAAGTGATCAGCGCGGTAGAGATCCGTCAACAAGATCCAATTATACAAAGGACCTTGTAATGGATGTGGCGCCTGTTGTGATGTTTAACTATAACTCTATCCAATACACATATGGCAGCTCTAGACATATTTACCATATTATTTCGGGCAGAGTCGAGTATCGACTCCTTAGACACCCCTCTCCATTAATTGGAGGAGAGGCAATAACCTTCCTTGTGACAACATGCCTATTGCCTAGGCATGATCAGATATATCCATTATCCTGAACTGATATAAATATCTATCTGGAATTTGAAAATGAGCATTTTGTCTCTGTAAGGTCATCGATGTCTCTCTATAAGTATATCAAAGATTTACGATTCAAATATTAAAATCGATATCGATTTTAGGGCAGATCTGCAGATGAGTCTGATCAATAAGTTTCAGACAAAGCATACGCCATACACATATAGCGACTGTTACATAAAACACTTACTTGTGATGGAGCTAGTATGTATACAAGCTTTTATGCTGTGTTACATATCCGATATAACAACATATTTTCCAGCTAAAGAAGAATGTGTGGTCATACGTTCTTATTTCAAGTTCATTCTTTTTGGTTCATTTTGTATTTGAACTGTTTGGATGACGATATGCAATGCCCTGCAAGAGCTGCAATATGAATATTTCAGTGACAGAGGCGGGATACTTGTGCATATTGTGGACACTCTAATGAAGGACATTGTCTATGAAGGCCCCTGGAAAAAGTCGTCCAATGTTACTACTTATAATGGAACCTGCAGGCATGGGTTAAAACAAAAGCTTATATAGGAAATCAGGGATGATGAAGACAGCAAGCAACTGATCAGCTATAGAAAATACCTATTCTCTACAAACAACCCAGTTTCTTGATCATCCTTAGATCCTAGATGTAATAGGATAATAGTACAAGCTAAGGATCGTCCACCTTTTAATGAAAGTAGCCTGGAGAGGTAATAGAGCTTTAACTAATGTTTTGCATCACAGGGTGTTCATCATCATTCACACTTCCCAACTCCTCGCGTGTACACATCCGTGCATGCTTGGACAGTATACAGCAGCTTATACGCGCTGGTTATATATAATAGGCTTAAATAGTTATCAGTCTAACGGTAGAATCTGTTATAGCCATGAAATTTCATGGAACATTACCGAGTGATAGGCAGATAAATGGCCATTGTAAATGAACCTCCACTACCAGTTATACATGAAACGTTTCAAAGAAGTTAGAATGGTGTTTAGTACTGGGAACATATTTATATGTGTTTGTGTTCCACAACACTCAAAAGCAATATGATACATCTATCAAACCCTCAAACTATGCTTCAGTTTACAGATTATGGATTGAAAAATGATAGATAGGAATGTCTCACCATACCTATGACTAAAGATGGTCGATTGAAGACTGTTTCATCTTTTCATTGATGCCAGTTACTGCTGCTTAACTAACATGTGAATTTAAGGTAAACAGTTGGAGAGGGTGCACACATTTTTTCTCACAAACCAATACGGGGTGTATACTATTCATCATGAATTTTGAATGAATGATTCGCTCTTTTATGAATGATTGAATGACTCATTTTTAATGAAGTGCTTCTGGCATTCTTTTTAATAAACAATAGCTTTGTATTGAATTAGGAGGGCAGCGACAATCTGGTTTCTTAATAATTCCTTTGATGGTCTTGTCTTAGTATGATTGGTTTTCAAATTGTACAATTAACAGAAAACGAAGTAGGTATCTTACAGGTGCCTGTGAAGTCCATTGAGAGTCTCATCTTGTCTTCCAGCACCCAAGAGATGTGGTTCCAGTCAACAGCTACGAAAATTATAACAAACGCTTAACAGGGCACTAGGAAATATCTTCAGAGGACTATAATTTGAGACATTAACGGCCTTTGCTAGCTATTAAACAATTACAAGTTTGAATGGCTGCAGCACAGCTCACTGCGTACTATTGCTATTATTCTTGTCATTATCCTATTAACTGGGGTGATTAGTGACCTGGGTAACCGTTAGTCGGGCGGGCTAGACTTAAAGTCACGAGCAAATTATTTGCTTGTGGTTCGTGGCAATTGCTCATGTGACTTGAAATGAACATTAAACATATTGTGCATAATGTTATGATGCAGCCCTAACTGTAATATATGCTATGAAAACTTTATGAGTAATCTTTCTTTGTGCAATTAAGACTTGCGCTGTTTAATAAAGAGAAGTATTTACAACAATTACAACTAACAAAGGCTTTATGTTGCACCGAGCTTTTATTGTTAGCTTCTTTTGAGTGGCTTATAAGTATCTTCTTTGAAGGCAAATCTTGAATTTAGACGTAAGACGTTGGTAAATGTTTGCTTACTTAATTCAAGGTACAATGATCAAGTGACTGGATAACTAACTATATTAGACTCCTGACGCCCCACTGTTATGCTCATTTTTAATTCAGTCTGGAGCGAGCACGCCCTTTTATTAATTCACTTATTAAATAATTCTGATGAAATAGTACCTGAAATGCGTCAATATAAGCAGGGTACTCACAAAGGTTTTCAATTGCAGCTGGAGAGTAGGAACCCATGTCCGTTTTCTCGGGATCATGGAACATAATATTGGTCGGATGAGAAGCTTCTCAAGTCATGACACCTGACAAAGAAATGTTTCATGAGTGGGACAGATCAAGAAATCTGATCAACCGATAACCCATTAAATGAGTCATGTTTGCTGCTAATATAATAAAAATACCGATTTCTTTATTAAAATCTCTGCTGAATGATGTTAATTGAATGTGGCTAAGATATTAGGTACTATCATCCGTAGGTTGGCAAATGAGATCCATTTTACAAAATCGCAGACGCTAATATACTAGAGGAAGAGTTGCGTATAGCGGCAAACATATCTAAGCACTATAAAGACGATGTACGATAGATTGAAATTGTTTCCATAGATATATATTATGATGAATTCCTTGCTCAAGTAATAACCAAGATATAAGTCAAGTTCCCGTTCTAGTAGTATACAAAATGTTATCTTTTATATTATATAGACTCTATGAGAGACTTGAAGATTTACTGGAAAACGGTGTATCCATATATAATCAGCTATGTTAACCATACATGTTTCCTAGGTCTCAGGTAATAAGTAGGAAATTAGTTGGCTTCCTCATATTTTATATTGCAGCAATGAGAGTTCAACGTAACGGAAGCCTATAATTAGAATGCTGACGAAATACTGGCGACCGTGAGAAGTCGATAAGGACCTTTGAGTATATTGTGGTCCTGCTTAAAAAGTTAGTATAGTCACAGTTATGCATCTGCAGTATTGCCTCAAAATCTGGTGCTATACTTCTCACCATGAAATTTTATGGTCACTTAGGGGGGTGTGCATAATAAACGGTATTTTGAAAAATTCATAAATTTCAAAAACGAAACAACCCTCAGACTTAAATCTCGAATATGAGCGCTAATTACTGACCACGTTTAATAATTCTTCTGTAATTTTGTGACCAGCAAACGACTAGCATCTTATTTATTTCATTATATCTCAAACAATCCCAAACTTTAGGAAAGCCGAGATATCTCAATCACTATAACTGAAAGGTAGAGGATTATAATTGTTATTGAGCTCAGTTTATTCTATCTGGAAATAATTTACGGCTGAATATCAGTCACTCAATATTGAATCTTCATCTCCAGCTCTGTGTAGCATTGAGACTAACTTCATGCATGCTTGGGAAGGGGTGTGGTATAAACAGTCGTGCGTTGGCGTAAATATCCTATTAAACCACCCAAACAATGTGATGCTTCTGTTAGTCTCGCAGATGCCAAGATTTGATAAAATCGCAATTTGTGCTTCCAATACATTAATACATGAATATATAGAATTCTTAGACAGTTTTCTGTCCTCTAATAGTTGTCATCAGACTTCAGAGTTTCCTTACGGAATGGAGTTACCTAAATTTGGGCAAGTTTGAGAAGCTCTGCCTGTTAGAGGATGTCTTGCAGATGTTTCAAGTTGACGAAATATCATACGCCAATAATTCATGACGTAATTACCTGGACTCCATGATTTCAGTCCAAAGAACCGAAAGGAAAATTACAGATAATGCACCAGGATGTTATTTGTCACGGTAACCTTGGTGGTGGTAAAGAGAGGGTAGTTAAAGAGTTCGGCGTGAAAGTGTCGCGCGTTACATAAAGTACATCTTATTCCGCAATCATATTCACCGCGCTTATTGGTTCATCACACTCTCCATTCATAACATTGTACAATTCTGACTCTGTTTGGCTCTACCTCAGGTGATGGATCCAGATTATTATTCCTATTTGGTCCTATAAGTTGTCATTTCATTTCTAGAAGTTGATTCCCTTGTGTTGGTTGAAATACCCCCCCNNNCCCCCCCCCCCTGCATATTGGTGATATCCATTGTGAGTTAGAGATCCACTATAAGAGTATAAGCCAGGGCCCAGGACTTGATACACCTCTTCCACCATGTAATAGGTTAACTCTAGTGGCATATGTATAGTCATTTATCTCCCAGGATTATGCACAAAGATCAGCATTGCATGTAGAATGTATATGAGTAGATGCTCACTCGGCCATTTGTCAGTCATCCATGAGTATGTTATGTATATTATACTCACTATACTCATATGCGAGTACTCATATGAGTACATTGTATTTAGCAGATCTTTTCTAATATAGTGTAGCTAGGGTAGGTATTACTTCTCGTGTCTACTTTACATGTTTCTCTGTAGGTACGTCTTTCTTCTAAGTCTCCCTATTGTGTGCACACACACACACACACACACANTTCTCTGTAGGTACGTCTTTCTTCTTAGGGTCCCTATTGTGTGCACACACACACACACACACAGTCACACAGTACACATACAATACACGGTACACCTACAAGTACAAGGTTTAGCTGAGTTCATTTACGTGACTCGTCGGCGATGTCAGCCGTATTAGACTGGTACATACCTGCTCACTACACGTTAATAATTTCTTGATTGTAGGTTTTCCTTTTTCATCGTGTGGGCTTGTGCCCGTCTTATACCTTTCTGATATAGCTTGCCTTTGCCTTTATTAAACCATACATTACAGTTTTGAAAACCGTTAGAGAGATACAATTGAAACCATACTGATTCCGTGTTGAGTGTTGACGTCATTTATTGATTGGTCGTTTCAAATTCCATAGGTGAAATACTCCACCTTTTTATGGAAGATCAGACCACTGTGCTATGAGGTCACCTCTCGCATTTAAATTCTGCAGTGGGTCTGTGTATGTGTGTGTGTGTGTGTGTGTGAGTGCGTGTGTACAGTTCTGTGTGTCTGTGTGTACTGTATGTATGTGTGTTCCCGTCTCTGTCTGTGTGTGTGTGTTCTGACCTCACACATGTATGGTTCAAGTAATTGGAAACCATGTGTCACTAGCTAGTGCAGCACATTACTGCACATCGCGTGATTTATATCACTCCTCTGTCTGTTTTGTCACGTCTCTCATCTGCTTGTGAGCAGTTGTGTAGAAAATCCACACCTCTTCTAATACACGCATCTTCTATGATCAGCTGATATTTTTCATGAGACTTTTCAGGTATTCGATCGTGAAACCCGACTAATCCAGTACTTATTATTGTCCGTACTCAACTGGGGGAACGAGTTGTATGATTCGTCTCTGAACATGGGTCAGTGCCCGACTTTGTGCACATGGAAGAAACTACCCGAACACCTATTGCCATTTGCCTGTCCGACAACTGAATCAGATGTCCGATTATAGACACTTGCTCATAAACTATCATGACCTGTGAAACGTAAAACTTCGGACTGGATCGCGATTATATTGGAGTGTTTTTGTTTTTCATCATTATTTGACATCACATCGCTTTATCGGTGGTATATTATCGATTCGTCTCGATGTACTAGCAGATTATTAAGCCATTTTCATCGCCATTCATTCGACGAGCTTGAGTCGCGTCATTGTCACGAAAAGTGCAAGAACAAAAGCTCGTCGAGAAGAATTGCTTCTTTCTACAGTTCTTTTATAGATGCTCTAAATATGCTCTAAACAATGCTCTAAATAATGCTCTAAATAATGCTCTAAATAATGCTCTAATAACATGTTCTTGAATAAAAAGCTATAAACATCGAATCCATATAATTCGTCGTGAGTTCTCTGCAGTAGTTTGTATTTTGGTATTCGCCGCAGTTGGGTGTGAAATGACTCAATAGATCGATATGTACACATGGTCACCCGATCTCAACACTCTCCTATCAATGTTAGGATTTGCGCCATGTATTTCCCGACCTCCCTCATGGCTCACAACTCTCTACTCACCTCTTCCCCCCCCCTTTTCACACCGCCGTCCCCACACATCTCAGTCTCACCCCCTCTCTTCACACCCCCGTCCCCACTCATCACATCTCNCCTACCCCCTCTCCATCCCTGAGACACGTGTCCACCCCCCTCACGTGCACATCTTAGGATGGTGGGACTGCGAGGAGGGATGAAGGACATTGACCTCCACCTGGATGCTATTCTGGTCGGAGCTGCTGTAACCGGACTCTACCTCTGGTGGAAATCTTATGACAGCAAGCTTAGGACAGTGCTTCCCTCGCCAGTATCCCTACCTGTAAGTATTATCCCTGTGATTCCCTCTCATAATTCTCTTTGATCAGGCATCTATATAGGTAGCGGGTGGTAGATCGAGCTATAATGTTTATGTTGTAATCAGTGCATTGCAGCGGACTTTGATAACGTCATAGCTTGATGGGCACATACGCACACGTCATGTGACGTCAAAATTGGGGGAAATTTGATTGTTCATTAGACAAGAAACCTGAGACATGGGTAAACATGACTGATATTTCCCATTATCCCAAGGTGAATGGTGTTGAAACCCACCGACAGAGTGTTTTCCACGCAGATAAGAACATTCTGGGCGGTTTCGAGGCGTCAACCATAACCGATCTTTTCGCCAGGGGACTTAAAATCGATCCCAGGTAAGAGTCACAACAGCTGAAATACTCATTGGTCATAGCATGTGGGATGCAACAGCTATCACTTATGATAGAGATGAAAAGATGACAGACCATGGTAGATCACCATAAATAGACTCCCTCACCTACATTACCAATTAATATGGACTTCCTAAATTACCGTATTTGGAATAATTTCAATATTGCAGTGGGAGACTATTTGGTACACGACACGGCAATGGGCCCTACAAATGGATCAGGTGGGGGAAAGCTGATCAGATGATCAGAGACTTTAGGAAGGGTCTTGTGAAACTCGGTCTAAAACGTGGGTGAAACCATCCTATTCTGAAACTAATCATTAAATAAGATTGACAGATTTCGTATAATCCTCTCTCTCTCCGTCAGCGGGCCAGAATACACATCTCGGTATATTCGCCAAGAACTCGCCACAATGGCATATGAGCATGCAGGCAGCTGTTGGGAATCGTAACATTGTGGTTCCTCTTTACCTTACCCTAGGTAGGTACACACCCTGCTGATACTCGATCACCAATATCCAATGTTCAATCTAGAACCTGTTCTGTACAGTTTATGTACCTAGGTACCTACTGTACAGTGGTCCAAATCCCGGGGAGGTGGGGGTTCGGTATATACCCTCAAAAAATTGGAGCCCATCCCCACATCATGATTTGTAATTACAATCATCTGTTGCGTGATGCAATGTAACCTACTTTAATTTTGAATGTTACCAATTATAACTCAATTATCTATAATTGATTAACAAGTTTTACTATTATCCCCCAACTTTGGAAAAAGCCAAAAATGTACCCCCCAAGCACGGATCATACCCCCAATGAAAAATACGCATTCACACCACTGTGTACAATGTGTACAATGTATACATGTCATGTACATTGTACACTGTACATTATACAGTACTGTACATGTTCCCACAGTACAATACATCACGACAGGTGACGAAGCAATGAGGCATATTCTGCAAGAGACGAAACTCTCAGTTATTGTGTGTGAAAACAGTGAGTTATATCAGTGTATGAGTTATGAGCTGAAGTTATTGATGATGATAATCTGGGCTGGTCATAGTCTTGCTATTTCAAATGTCCCACTGAAGACCAGCCCAACAATCCCGTCACATACCATAACTTCTCTACTTCATGCTCAGCGTCAAATCTCTCGCTGATTCCTGCTGACGCAGCTCCATACATTGTCAGGCAGTGTGGAACGACTGTTGGAGTTTGTTGAACAGACGACACACATTACCACAATCATCACTGTTGGACGGTTAACAGATGATAAGATCTTGGAGAAAGTGCGACACCACAACATACAGGTTAGTGTGTGTGTGTGTGTGTATGTGTGTGTCTGTGTGTGTAATACAAGTAGGTGTGAAGTAGGGGGTGCACGAGTATTGTTGATCCAATTCATAGCCTGATGTCGCTAGTACTCATTGTCGACCTCAAACTATCACATTTATACTTGTCTTGACACGACACTTCTGCTTCTTACTCCTTGACACCATTCTTCAGTACAATCATTATGTAGACACCAATAGCATATTTACACCACTCTCCCCTACCCCCGTAGTGTTACGAGTGGGATACAGTGAGGTGGATGGGATCTCAGATGTCGGCCACTGCAGCTGTGGAGTTGCCGACTCAGGATGATATCGCTATCATCTGCTACACTAGCGGTGAGTGGTGATCGATAATGCGTGATAAAAGACGTAATGTGTGATTAGATGTGTGATATTGCAGTGTTCAGGCAACATTTATAATACGATCCTTGACGGGTGGTAGAAAATCCATTGCTCTATTGAATTCAGCATTTCAAAACCGTGTCGAAAATTTCGACACTTGACATGATTGCCTATTATCTCTATGTACCCGATCTTTATTATTTCATATAAAGATAGGGCGGCTAATATATAGCAATCGTATTGTCAAGTGACAGTTCTTCACTGAACCGCACAATAGCTTCCGATAACCTATTATACGTGGGGTGTAATATTATAGAACAAGTTTTGTTCCGACCCTGATGTCACGTCATATAACTGCCCATCAGGAACCACGGGGACACCGAAAGGAGCGATGCTGAGTCACGGCAATGTCGTCTCCTGCATGCTCATGACTTGGGGCCAGATGTGGAAATTCCAGTCAAAATTCAACAGAGAGGATGTGAGAGACAGGATTTAGTTTTTCCTCTTATATTTGAATGCTTTTTCTGAATTTTACGAGTATTCTCATACTTCGTGGTGTAAAAGTTTATTATGTTCACCACTGTTTCAGACAGTCATATCGTATCTGCCACTGGCACACGTTTACGGCTTCGTAGCGGAGTGTATGCTGCTGTTTGTCGGCGGAAAAATAGGCTACTATAGAGGTAAGCAATGCAACGATCTGGCCCGTTTTAGAACAGCGTAGTGTCATTGTCCATAGAATAATGGTGTCATTATACTGTGGTGTCATAGAGATTATTATTTTAGTGGTGTCATACTAGTGTCAATATGATAGTTCGGACATTCGAAACGATATGTTGCTTCAGAAAGTTATGATTTTTTATTATGAAGACGGGGTGGTTTGAACAGCGGTTTCAGGCGATGTGAAGACACTATTGGACGATATTCAGGAATTGAAACCCACAGTTTTCCCTACTGTTCCACGAGTTCTTAACAAGGTGTATGATAAAGTCAACGCTCAGCTGGATGCAAAACCATTCGTAGTGAAGGTTTGTCTGGGTAAAGCTATGGGAATGCAATAAGTATTCCTAGGATTGAATACCTAACATATTCCATTGAACGGTAGACCACTGTCCTTGGCCATTTCCCAAATTACCATGAACTCTCAGAATGCGTTCAACTATGGTGTCGGATGTAAAGTGGCTGAAGTGGAACAAGGAATCGTGAGGAACGATAGTGTCTGGGATTCGCTCTTCTTCAAGAAGATTCAGGACAAGCTGGGGGGAAGAGTGAAGGTAATCCAAATTCTTATCTATTGAGGCGGTTCATGGATATTTTATACAGCAGTCAATTTCACAATTTTAAGTTTCCCGATCTAGCATGATTGATTCAGTGACTTGAGCACACCCAAATAAGTCTCACCATGGTACGTGACACCCACTCTATGCAGATTATCCTAAGTGGGTCTGCCCCGATGCAAGATCACGTGATCCAGTGGTTTAGAGCGGTGCTGGGCACTCATATCATAGAGGCGTACGGACAGACTGAATCTTCAGCCGCTTCGTCCATGTACCTGCTCGGCGATACTGTGCCAGGTACTGTGTGTGTGTGTGTGTGTGTGTGTGTGTGTNTGTGTGTGTGTGCGTGTGTTTGTGTGTGCGTGTGTTTGTGTGCGTGTGCGTGTGTCTGTGTGTGTGTCTGTGTGTGTGTATCTGTGTCTATGTGTGTGTCTTTGTGTATATGTGTGTGTTTGTGTCTGTGTCTGTTTGTGTGTGTCTGTTTCAGTTTGTGTGTGGGCGTCTGTGTCTGTATGTTTGTCTGTGTGTGGGTGTCTGTGTAATGTCACGCATTACAGGTCACGTTGGAGTTCCTGGTCCAGACTGGCAGATCAAGTTGGCTGATGTCCCAGAAATGGGATACTTCGTTCGTGACAACAAGGGTGAAGTCTGTGTCAAGGGACCCGGAGTTTTCAAGGTAGGATTTTTATTTTATTCCATGCCATGTTTAATTCTTCTCACCATGAGCCATGTACCATGTACATGTATGCAGGGTTACTACAAGAGACCAGACTTCACTGCTGAGGTTATGGACGGTGAATGGCTGCTCAGTGGTGACATCGGGACGTGGACACCCGAGGGCAGACTGCAGCTGATAGACAGGTTTGAAAATGGGGAGCTGACTGAATTGAGATCTGAGCGCTGTGCATATGATAAGTTTTCTCGTATTGACAATGATATCCAGGAAGAAGAACATATTCAAGCTATCTCAAGGCGAGTATATAGCTCCGGAGAAGATAGAAATCGTATACGAGAGATGTCCGTATGTATCACAGGTGAGAATCATAGCTCCACTTGTATCTTCACTCACTCATAGCGGCTTCATTTCCCCAACTACCCGAGTTTTTATCTCTGTTGCTAGAATCTCTGATCTGAATACCATTAGGTATTCGTGTACGGTGAAAGTATCAAATCCTCGCTCATCGCTCTCGTAGTACTGGACGAGGAATTCCTATCCTCCCAGTCTCTCCCCGCCCCCTTCTCACACATGCCCGTGTCACAACTCACCGAGTCTAAAGAGTTTACTGAGTTCATACGGGGAGCCATGGTTAAGTTAGGAAATGAGGAACTCAACAGCCTAGAGCAGGTAATGCTTTATATTGGACTTCGCGATACAATCAACTTCTTACATATCCTTATGTGTACAAAGTGCAAACTCAACGTGATAGAAAAAGCAATAAGACGCGCACAAGGTTGACATTATACTTTGCCCTTGAATGTTCCCTAGTAATTGAAGACTATTTCAACCACCTTGATTTCAATTCCAGGTGAAAAAGATCAAGTTGTACCCGGAATCAGCGGCATTTTCCGTCTTGAACGATTTGCTGACACCCACTTTCAAAAAGAAAAGACACGCCATCAGAGACACCTATAAGAGTGACCTGGATAAACTTTATAAGAGGCTGGATTGATTCTACTTTCATCATCATATTCATCCTGTTGAAGCTTCAATTCGATCGGCAGACAGTTAACCTGTTGACTGTCTGTTCTAGATGTATGACTATGATGATTGATGATCTCAAAGTCAAAAGACAATATGAATGATGATATTGATTATCTGCAAATAACATGTAAGACTGAATTTTGAGTCTATTGTTTCGATTTTGTACATAATTGCACTGAAATATGCTTGAAATTGAAAGAAGTTTTTGTATACTTACACCAAGACAGTAACAGCCCCATTGTATTTGTAAAGTTTTATGTTATCTTTGCCCTGTTAGAGGTTGGAGCGAGGTGGTTGTTTAAATTGAACTTTATTTGGCTGACGATATTTTGAGTTGTACATGATAGCTGAAAAAGAAGCCTTTATAATTGTTAATGTAATTGCCCATTCATTGTGCCTGTAGTTGTAGTTGTAGGGTTATTCCCTTCAGCTTCCCTTGCTTGCGGGATTTCATGCCTCATTGCCTTAGGGATTCCCAACGGAAGGGAGAATGAGAAACCCTTCAATTCAATGCCGGGCCGTCCGGCCTTGTTTTATCCAATTCCAAGCGATGCAATCGTTCCTACGTTGTGTGGCCCAACTGGCCAGCTCTCTTTCTCGGCGAGATTCACTTGTAACAGTATTAGTAATTTGCAAATATTTGCCGGATGTTATTTTGTCCACTGTTTTTCGCTCGTGGGCCTTTGAGCTTGCCGGGTTTTATACCTGACGAGGGCTGAATTGTGCACACGTTGCGCGCGCACGCCCCTGTTAGTGTTATACTCATTACTCAGTGAACTGAAAAGTTAAGTCCTAGTCTCCAAACCACGGAGACGCGCAGCGCGCGCGGAGTATATTTTGTATTTCGGTCACGCACTATACGCAGCGCGGCGCGGGGACAGGCTGAATGAATCGTGGTGCCGACGGTAAAGAAAGCGCCTAATGCCCATCCCAACAACATGCTGCAAGTTTGTAGGATTTCATTGCCGGTTGTTATCTGTCCACTGTTTCTTGCGCCGCGCGCCTAGCAAGGATTTCACCCTACCCTAGATAACTGGCGGGATCTCGATTGGATTTATCCCGGCCCTAGCAATGCAAAATCACAATTGCACCAATTTTGCGCCGTGCTATTTTCGCGCTGCGCGAGACCCACACTTTGTGGTGGCGTCCTTTCTCCAACTTTTCAGTTCACTGAGTAGGACAGGGGTGCACAACGTTTGCACACGCGGCGCCGAAGGTAGGGAAAAACCCGACAAGCTGCAAGTCGAATAACAGTTTTATTTCAGATCAGACGCGCCGCGCACATATTTTCATTTTTCTCCGATTGATTAAAGTCGCGTTGGATAGATCGCGTCGGTCACATGGATAATGTCTTTCGGAAAGGGCGTTACCGGACGGTGGACATGGGCGGTTGTTTGACCCCATAAGATCCTCAGGTATCCTTTTTGGTCGGTTCAGGGAAGGGAAATAATAGTTTTCAGCAATTTGTCATCGTGATGAATCAACAATCCACTTACAGGACTTGCATATTTGGAACCATTGCCATATATGGCTGAGTACTCAGCAGCATGATACTGATTACGTAGAAACACGTGAACAGCGCGTGACGCGTCACGTGGCACAGCTTTCTATGTGACGTAACGCAATTGAATCTATTGAACCGCCTCGCCTGATTTGAGGAGCCAATCAGAACGCAGGATGAGTTCACTCCTAAATATAGAGTGCGGGAGAGCTCACATTTATTCATACACAAGACTTAGACGCTACATTTGCTTACTTTTTCAAAACTGCTTTGCATTACGTATTGCCTTTTCTACACATCCCGGTGTATGAGCTGAAGTGCATCAAAACTGAAGGACAACGATCAGACGCCGAAAATGATGGAAACCATGTCCCACAATCCTGAACAGCTATTCAAACCAGACAAGAAGGATGAGAAGCCGCAGCTGAAACTGAATCTCAACCTTGGGATGGAAGACAAGTGGAACACAGTTCTTGGATCTCCAGATCTCAAGAAGATTGGAATCAACACCCCAGAACTTGACCGGATGGTTGCTGGGAACCAAGGATTCACGGGCTACTCTGCAGCCCTACCACCCCCATACTCAGCACATCAAGATGACATAGCTGTCCAGGGTCCTAGCATGGGCCACGCCGCTGACGACGAGGAAGTGACCCGCAGTTTCATCGCAGCACTGCGAGAAATCCACGAACAGAACGATTTCAAGTCCGAAACATTTAATATCCCAGCGACAGTTGCGTCAGCCCCGCCCCCCACCGTGACACAGTACACTGAGCAAAGCACATACCCCTCAAAACCCCAGATGTCAGAGTGTTCCCAATCATCATGGAGCTCATTTCCGGCCACACCCGCATCCAACTACAGCAACTATCAGATACCCCCACCCCCAACTTATATCGCCACTCCAGCCTCCTACAACACCATGCAAGCAGACACACAGCTACCACAATACCCAGATGTGCCGGATCCAAAGAGCGAACCATTTGTCCCTGATCCGTCACAAATCGACAAGCTGAACCTGACAACTGCTCAGAAACTGAGCATCTACTCACAGATTCCGATTCACGAGGTTACAGACCCCGAGTTACAGGAGCGCCTCAAAACGGAGCGGAAAAAGATGCGGAACAGGATCGCGGCGAGCAAGTGCCGGAAACGGAAACTCCAGAAAGAGGCTGAGTTGGAGGATAAGGTGAAAGTGCTGAAGAAGAAGAACACCGATCTCTCGTCACAGCTGCTAGGATTGAGGGAGGAAGTGAAGGAGCTAAAAGTGAAGATCATGAGTCACGTGAACGCTGGCTGTAACATCAGGAGTATGGCTGGTCACTCGGGAGACACATCAGGGAGCTCAGAACCGACGCTTAACTCCATGGTTACGGTCAGTAGTGATCGCGTGACACATCACATGACCGGACATACCACCACCGCAGCCAGTTTACCACACAACATGGTGTAACGAGTTGAGAGAGAGACAGATTTTAATTTATTATAGTCGCGGTACCCTATCCTGTGTGTGCACTGTGCGTGTGTGTGTGTGGTGAGAGATGAAGTAATTGTTGAGAGAGATACGAAATGGGTTGATATGCGTTGCTTTTATCACAACGGGAAGACCAGTTTTTACACTGAACAAATCGGGGACACGACTCTATGATATATATGATGATTGAGATTAAATTGTTTTTGTGCGTGTGTGTGTGTTTCGAGGCATGTGTTTTTTAATTTTGTAGTTTTGTGATAAGAACAATGTAAAAGCGCGGGGAGTTAAGTGTTTTGACACATTTGACAAATGATAATATTTGCTAGTTATCCCACTCGATTCGGATTATAGTGAATGTGTGAGCATCTCCCTGGCTTATCTTATGAATCCATTGATAAGGGCAGGGGCTTATTGTTTGATAATTGTTTGCACACTAACACTGATGATTTTCACATGATTTGCACATATCTATATTTGTATTATTTGAAACGTTTTGTGTACATTGTAGACGAGGTGATATATATTTTATGGAGAAAATTTTGATTCAAGTTTCGACATCACTTTCATATCACTTGCCATTAAGATGCTTCCCAAGGCAAGCCAAATTCAGTTGTCCGGCTATTGTAGCTCATTATCATGTCTCCATGATCTCACACCATCGTCTCATTGTTCCTTTCTCATTAAGGAATAATCGTCATTTTCTCCTGTCCCTGCAAAAGCCACGATCACTGACCAAACATAGCCACGCTTTTTGCAACACAGCTAGATCATAGAAAAGTGATGTTGGACTGGGAGTGTAACTTTTTGTAAACTGTTTTCACGAAAATGACTTACTTTGTTCAGTTTATCGACCTCTTTTAAACGGGTCTCGATGATAAATGGGTAGGAAGATATTTTAACGCACAGGGCAGAATGTGTCCTCTTCTTTGAGTTTTAATCCAACAGATAAGAATCAAAGTTGAGATATTTATACTTTGCCATATAGCTGATATTTGAATTGTGATTTTTACCCATAATAATTGATGATATTGTGTTTTGAAACAAAAATGTAAAGAACAAACCAGAGATTTCTAAGTTTTAACTTGATAGAAGACGCTTGTTTTGTTCCCATACATTCAAAATTAGCCCACTCTTTGCTACTCATAAAGAATCTGACAAGAATCATCCAATGTTACTGTAGCTTTATATTGATTAAACCTATTGTGCTGGAACAATACGTGAAATACGCGTGTATTTTCTTGTTGTGTAATAAAGGAAGGGGGATAAAGGGAGGGGGAATTTGGGGAAGAATTTTAGTGAGGTAAATTTCTGTGGGGAGGGGATTGCTGCGGTGAGGGGTAGAGTCAATCCGCATGAAATCCAACACCAGTCTTTTCCCATTTATCACAGTAAAAAGTGAAACCCTACCTGTCAGTGTGACACGCACACAATGTACAATGTATACGTGTTGCCATAGCAACGCTAATATCACACAGCCACTAGCACAAAGAGTGTACAATGTATAAATCATTGTTGTGTATTCACACAGCTACTGCTCTCTATCTCTCTGGATTTATAATTCACAGCACGCTATTATTGGCGAAATCTCTGACATGCATAATTAATTAAATGGTAAAAAACGTTAACTAACACGTGATTAACGTGTAGATTGTCATTTTTAGAATGTGTCTGCAACAATTGTCTGCAATAATTGTCTGCGGGTATGAGTGATTTATCCAGTGCACAATGTGATGCTTAAACTCTTCCTGTTTAACTATAAGCAGTCTATTCGATGGTGCGATTTTCGGACTATAAATAAACTCAGGTCCTGATTCTAGAACAATTAATTCATAATTATAACACGACGCATACTCAATTATTCTAGAGGCAGCAAATCTATTTCAGCTAATCTATCTTGTCTGGAGAGCTTACTTCATAGTAGAAACTAGAAATTTCAGGGATATCAGCTGAAGATAAACTCTGTTCTATTCCTGATCAAATCACTTCTCTAGAAATAAAGATGAAACTTTGGACATGCTGTTATTATTAGACAAACAATAACAATCCCCCAGACACAAACATAAACACAAGTGACAGAGAGTAGAGACACAAACAGAATCAGAAACAGAAACTAAGGTGACAGAGACACTACAAAAACACTCACTCGCCACCAGTCTCTTTAATCCCCACGCTAGTCTCCCCTCTGTCAGTATGCAGACTGTCGGGGGCTGTTTGTTGGGAAATGGGAGCTAACCACCAGTCTACACACACAAACACACACACACACACACACAAACACACACACACACACACANCACGCACACACACAAAGAAACGCACACACACAAAGACACACACACACAAACACACACACACACATACACAAAGACACACACAGACACACACGCACACACTAGTATGATGTAACGGGGTGGGTGATGTTAATCGGGTATGATTACCATAATTTCCTTGCCAGGGGTTTTCCGATGATCGGGTAAGTTATTCAAGTCACTGGGGGCTCTATCAAGGAAATTTCAGTAAGTACCTCCATCTATCTAGAAAGAACGGGAAACGATGCAGTTTTTTAGTCGTATTTTCTTTGAAAGGACTCATATTACTCGGTATCAAAACAGGTTATAATTTAAAACTGTCATCACGGCTTTACCATGTGACCAGCTGTTAAAACACTGTGTGTGTGTGTGTGGGTGTGTGTGTGTGGGTGTGTGCATGCGTGTGCACTGTCCAGTGTATAACAGTGTATACTGTACTCGTCTCGAATACCCCTGCTCCTTCATAAATCACGCCGTGTTTTACACTCACACTAAGTGTTAATTACCGGTGCCTGATTTATCGGTACCTTCCCCAGCCTGTAGCCGGGAACGTGGCTCGCTAGGTATACCCACACCAGCTATTTTACTGGGTATTTCTAAGAGTGGGGGGAGAATGCCGACCTATAATTAGGGCAAATTACCGCTTGTAAACTGGGTTAACGCAGAGTATACCTGCCTTGCAGCACACAATAGGTTGAAATACGGTAATTTAACTTTCAATAACTTCGTTATGGTGAATGGGTGTAGAAACCACCATTGTAAAATGTACACACGCCCCCACCCCCCACGAACACACACACACACGCACACACACACTACACACACAAACATCAGACCCCATACTCCAAGTGACTAATAGGGAACAGTGCATAGCTCTCCTACACTAATTGGCAATCAGTGTACAAATAATGGCTTGTACTGATGATTACAAGCTTTAAAATCCCTTGCATACCCAGTATACAAGTAAATATAGAAATGTAGGCACTACTTATTGTTTCGCTCGCGTTAACGCTGGGTTTTATGATGCGGTTCTCACGTAAGATACGTCACACTCCTTCTTTTTCTTGTCGTGACAATAACCCAGGTTCTAATCAATCAATGACATTCATTTCTCATTCCAGCGGTGAAATAACGTCATGTGACTATGTACAGTGTATAGTGTGTATACACGATATTGTGTGAATCAATGTTACACTGCCAAATTCCTATTCACTACGATGATGTTTCCTCTGCTTTGCGTTCTCTTCACACCTTCTCTTACTTCAATCTGTGATGTTAATCAATGTCTCCCTGTCCCCAACTTTGAGCTGGTGTCTACGTGGGATTTCCGACACTCTGGAAATTTCGATACATCGTCTATCCGGGCAGTTCAATTAAGCGGTACAGCACAGGAAAAATGCGAGCTATCTTTCAAGAGCATGAATCAGCGGAGTGATAAGTATGGGGAGATAAACATCACCGTAAACGCGGATACCATGACCATGTGGAGTGACTATAGCGAGTACTCTGTGACGAGTGTCATGAGGAAAAACAATTTCAACATCAGTGACAATCACATTGATTTTACAATCGAGTTCCTCAACCAAGATGAACTTTTCCTGAAGGTGTACTCCAGCACACAAACTATGGGCAGTTTTTCATACGGTGATTTAGACCAGACAGATAATGAGATCCCCAAACTAACATTCAGGAAGTTGCTAGCCGGAGAGAAGTTGTCGAAAAACGACCTCATTGGGAGCAGGACTATCAGATCCCAGGGTTGTCATAGTGACGTTACAGTTCACCTGTGTCCTTGTCGCTCTCCAGTCATTGCCTCGCTCGATCTCACAGGAACAGAGTTGAGATGCACAGCACACAGTCTCGATCCGATAACTATATCATGGGACAGCGGGGGAAACCCGGCAACTGAAAACCCGAGCGGGTCTCGGGCTTTCACCTCCCGCCTCCAGAACGTTACCGAACCCGGTACATACTCCTGTGTGGCGGAAACAGCTGCTGGACAGCGGGTGAGCAGGCAGTTCGTGCTGGAAAGCGAGGAGTCCGAGGCGGCGACTCGCGGCGGCGATCGTTGGAAAAAAGTGACAGTTCCCGTGATAGTAGTGGTGATTGTGGTAGTGGCAGGTGGTAGTATTGCTGCTGTCTGGTGGCTGAAACGGCGACACCAGAGGAAAGTNCACACACACACACATTTAATGACATCACTAACCAATGGTGAACATGATCTGAAACCAGCACGACCATCAGAAAATTAGCAAGCACCCATCCAATAATATCCAATTATCTTCCAGTCATGATTGTGCTTATGTATATGATAGGTAGTATGTCATTCATCTCATGTGGTTACGTAATGTGGTCCGATTTAGCATCGCATAGAGTACAGGGCACTGCTACGAAATGTAATGTACTACTGCGGTGTACATAGTACAATGTTACATGTGTGTGTAAGAGCTATAACTCTTATCGATTAATCGATTAGATTATAATTAAATCAAGGAACGGAAAGAATTTGGAATATTTCCGTACCATATTACCCAAATCAGGTTTGAAATAATAAACTGGTTGGTAGGTATAGGATGAAATGTTTGTTTTTATATTTGTTTTTATAATCACTTCAGCTGTACCATACACAAACAAACAAACACATCTGCCAAGATTGAATTATCGAGACACATTCTGTCTGAGCCAGAGTAGAACTTCACGAACTTTTGAATGCACTGCATAAACCTACCTGGTAGTTGAGTACTGAGTAATACAATTCTTTATTAAGCTCCCGGCATAATTAGGCGTCTAATTTTCCAGCGGTATAGGTTTCTGCACTTAGGGTCACATTAGGTTTCACTTCACCAAGCTGAGTAGGTACCTATACGAAGCTCCTATAGTTGATGCAGGACGTATGAATAACATTGGAGGACAGAATGACGTATGCGACTGCAGCACTTTGTAAGGTTTGAATATGGTATCGCGCGTGCTGCATAAACGAACACACAGACAAAATCTAACTTTACCCACGTTTGTTGGTCTTCCCA
>CAMPET010000081.1:121430-135155 GCA_946803715.1 Beroe ovata | reverse complement strand
TGTGTGTGTGTGTGTGTGTGTGTGTGTGTGTGTGTGTGTGTGTGTGTGTGTGTGTGTGTGTGTGTGTGCGTCTAATCATGCATAAGCCGCACTTCCGGGGTTATTTTAGTCTCAGTATATTTTTAGAGCTCCCTCTTTTCTCTCTTTCTTGTGCATGAAACTTAGCGCCTTGCTTGCGAAAGTGGTTTTTCGTGCAACTTGTCACAAATTAAATTGCAAAGTCGACAGATTCTCTGCCTCAGTAAACAGATTAATTATTGCAGCGGAGTCGAACCACTTGAATTGAAAATTCTGGCATTTTGAAGCGAGATCGGGCTGTTTTTTGGCAGACAGTCGGCGTTTTTCCGTAGACAAAAGCCGAGAGCCCAATCAAATTAACACACAATTGATCAAGCACCGACTCCTCGGCACCCATTGGCTGACGCGTGTCACGTGACCGTCAAAACGTCTTCTGATTTGCCGCGTTCTGCTGATAGCTGGTGCTAAGCGGTACAAAACGACGAAAGAGACAAATTGAACGCTAATCAGCAACTCCGCGTCAAACGACCAATGAGGCAGCCGGAAACAGGGCCATATCCAATGAGAACACGAGATCGTTATCACGTGGTATAAAGCACAGCTATGTGTTACACTACGACTGTATCTTCTCTCAGACTATATAAATAGTGTGACCGCAAATTTTCTCTCCAGCCTCAAAGGACAGTATTTACTAGGTTAATGTAATGGTGGCTACGTAATTAGTGTGGATAATACCTCATAGATATGCTACTGATCTATGTGACATCATCATTATATATCATGTGGTGTACAGTACATAGGTATATACAGACTTTGTGTACATAATACTTTATTTCCCTATGTCATACATCATGTCGATAGTGCATAATTATGTAATGCGGATAATCCGCCATTATACACACGCAGCCATGACATATGCCATATGGTATCAGATTACGGCACGTGCTGATATCGTGACAACGGTTGCTATGGCACGTGACATGGACCTGGGTGACACGTGTCTGTGACGTAGGGACCACGTGTTCTTGTGTGTCCCCGCACACCGGAAACAGGACACCACGGATTCCTGGAATAACGAAAGGGGGAGATTTAAAAGTACTGATTGCAAACCATGACCGTGGAATTTTAACATAAGTTAGAAGAGTTCTTCAGCGATTGTTGCCTGTGGGATAACCAATGTTTGTTCATCAAGTACACGGTTCCGTATGCGAGTCCAAATGTCGTGGTCTCATGAGTGGATACAAGTGCAGCTAATAGTAACATGGCAAGTTCTGGCACAATTCCAACAGAACCATAATGTGTTGAGAGATAACGCGAGGCTGCGAATTATGTCATTTCTCAGTGTTACTCACAGAACATAAAGTTTTCCTACACAATAACGTATAGGCCACGCCCTAGCTTTAACTCTTTATTGTAGGACTACAGTGCGATATTTCGCAGAATCGTTCCATTCACAAACAGCTCCTTTTTTATAGGAAGGTGCGGAATGGACATGAATGTTTGAATACGATGCAAGTTAACCATTCATGTCTTCATTTTCATTCATATCCATCAAAGTATACTATGTTTTAGTTCTTAGAATAGTGAGTTTGAATTCTGTGCATGATCATAGACTGTCTCAAGAATACATCATTCATCTTGTACAAGGTACGCAACACTCATTATCATGGGCGTGCCACTCATTGTTGTTGGCAATGAACAACGGTAAACATGAACTCAGTTTATAGGATGACGTACTCTAAGCTTAAGAGAAATGCATAAACCGCGCGCGCGGTGACATTTTGCTGTTGTGCTATTACACGTAGAGCGCGTTCGACCATCAATGAGGTTCACCGCCGCGCGCGTGAGCGTGGGAAAAATAGGAAATTGCATAGCTAACGTCCGTCTCGAAGGACAAAGAAAGAGAACAGCCGTCCCACTTCAGTGATAGCTTCAATCTGTACCATCGTTACATCTCTCAATTCACACTGATATGGTCAGAAAAGTCCGAAAGTTACAGTCATTTCATTGCAACCACTGTAAACGATGAACTATCCATGTCTGAGTTCTGTTCGCTGATCAACCAGAGCTCTCATGTTCTTGTAGACCTTTGGATTTTACATATTTATATTATCAACTTGCCATGATATGCATTTCTCAACATACCCCTCTTGAGTTTTGACAAACCGCTCACGGATTCCAAACCTGTCGGGTCAGCACTGTGGCAGCCAGAAACATGGCCACGGCTATTAGGATAAACACCAGGAGCCAGTTATCAGATCCACTGTATTGGAGTAGCAGAGTGCCAGAAAGGGGGCCAAATATTCCTCCGAATGAACCAAATCCGTCAATCAGTCCTGTGGGAAATGAACTCTCAGCTGCTTTTGGCAAAAGGGTCATAAGATTTGTAATTGTGATAGCGATACGAATAGTTATGTTGTTTTCAAATCTGCAATTTACCTGTTGCCATGCCAACAAGCTTAGAATTACCGCTCATCTTATCGATGACTGAGGGCATACACGCACTTGACATTGCGTAGGGTGGGTTCTGTGTCAATCCCAGCATCAGAATCAGCCCTGTAACCGCGTTAGCTCAGTTTCAGAGAATAATGATTGACGAGATATAACGTATTGTGGTTTGCAGGGCTCAACTGTGGATGTCAAGTTTACAATTAGGTCGGTAGGATGAAGAATATAACCTGTGAACACAGCAAGTGTGGGTTCATGATGACTAGACCAAAGTAGTGAAAGCGTAAGACAGCCCGCTGTGAAAGAGTAAGCATAGCTGAAAAATCCGAACATTCTGGTCTTGTCCACCAGCACGCCAAGAAGTAATGTCCCTGCGAATAAGTTGTATTTAACCATATTGAAACAAGGGTGGAATGAGCTGAAAATAGGAAAAGTAGGTACTTGAATTTCTACCGTACCAATTAAACCACCCAATCCCCAGACAGCGGTAAGATAGCAAGCCCACTTGTAGGTTATCTCGGTTCCCTGTATAGTGAGTGTCTCCAGCCAGGGCGGGAGCCAGTATATGACCACGTAAACACCTGCAGTAAGGTTAGTAGAAGTAATGACCATGAATCGGTCTAAAATTCATGTAAAATCGTGATCATATGTTCTGTTTTTTCAAGTGGATGATCATTGCGGTTCAAACCCATTTTTACGAAGAATAGATTCAAGCTGAATTCGATTAGTCCTGGCAGACGTAGCGCTTTGAAGATAACATCCACCCCTCTTGATTCTTCTGAGGCAAGAATAAATAAGTTTAAAGCTGTCTACCCGACCCAAGCTTTTCATTAGCATACTCAAAATTGTCGTGGTATTGCTTCGTAAGTTGCTTTTCTTGTAAGGATTTGTAAGTCACACAGACTCACCTGATTTTTCGACAACAGTGAACTCGTGTACAGGTCTGGCTGGGAGACCGTGTTGGGCTGAATTTGTACAGTCTCCTGTGCTCGGTACTTGCTCATTTTCCAGAAGCGGTTGACGCTCTAGTGAAGTGAGTGTGATCAACGTTAAAGATATTATCCAAGGAAGAATAATCCTTGTAGATCATTACTTATTCATCCGCGACAAAACTGAATGATAGTCCTCCTTATCCATACCTTGCGTCCTGCTGGGTATTCGGGGCAAGAGAAAGTAGTCTGCAATCCCCACGACAGTTATCACAGCTCCACAGTAAATGAACGGATATCCCCAACTATAATTGTGCTCGTATGACACATTGAAACTCGATAGAATGCTCCCAATCGTGACTCCTGGAAGTTTTAATTGTTCATGTCGGGAGGCGTCACAGTGTCCCACCATCTCAGTCAATAGTCATGGTTAATGAAACTGGGGTGTCATTGAAACTGGTTTCAGGGGAACGTTACATATTGGTGCCAATGAAACTGGTGTCAATGAAACTGGTGTCGGCGGACCGTTGTAGATAGGTGTCAACTGTACAGTGTGTGATGAAATCTGGAAATTTAACTGCACGAACCTGCGAATTTACAACTCCCAAACGCAACCATGATCAAGCTAGACCTTTGGTCTTCACCGAAGAAATGGTCCATGGTAATAACCAATGTGGGCCATCCGCTGGCCTCGGCGAGTCCATTGATTATTCTGATAGTCATGAAATACCTGTGCAGTCAACATTGTTAAGGCATACCTACCCTTCTTCTAGAAAATGGGCATTTCGTTACTCTTTCAAAGAGTAACTCTTTGTATTGTTGGTGCATCTTATTCTTCATGCTTCTTCTAGCTTTTTAGATCTATTTCGGGTTTATCTCTTACCAGTAGCTGTGAATATCCCAAAACGCCGCTAGTCCGTACAAGAATGTTGTTACCCCAGATGCTAGACACCCAATAACCAATATATTGAGTGGATTGAACTTCTCACAAAGAAATCCGACGATTATCACTCCTACCGCATATGCAACTGTAATTGGAATTTAATTGTCACGGATGGATTGCTGTGTCCAACCTCTTAATTGAGGCTCCAAAATCCAATGTGGAATACCCCCTTACATGCAGACCGACTCCATGCAGACCGACTCCATGCAGACCGACACCATGCAGACCAACCCCATGCAGAATCTGCATGGCGTCGTATTTTCCCGAAAAAACGACGCCATGCAGACCAGAAATTCCATAGAGCCCAGTCTGCATATCGTCGTTTTTTCCCGCTGTTCCGTCACCATGCAGACCAAGCTCATCAGAGGTGGTTTCCGCCTTTTACACAGTCAATATTTATCACATCATTGAAGTGGTAGTATTTTGATAAGGGAGAAACTCTCTTACGTGATTGGCAAAGGAGAAGTATAGTAAAGGGGACATCGAATCGCGTTTGTGCTCTCATCACAAGGCACGAGTTAAGAGTTTGTGGAAATAAGTGCGGGTTGATTCACACAAAGTTTTAGGATGAGGGTTCCGGTCAGTACCTCAATCTGTTATGAATCCGGCATAAAGGCGTAAGATTTATCATTTTCATATTCAATCCACCAGTGATGACCCGCAAACTACCATCACCATTGGTGATACAGTGTCGGGGAACTGTTAGAGCACGGTCAGTCTGACGATTGATCCCACGACTTTATGCTCGATTAGATTTGATGAGCAAATAGCTAGTTACTAGTTAGGCTTAACAGTTAACACTTATGGGGTCATGTTTTCCCCCAAATGAGCTGTCATTGTTATGGAAGCAATCGCTATTGTAATAAACGGATCATTCTTGCAATGATATGACACGAGTTAAGAGTTTGCGAAAATAAGTGCGAGTTGATTCACACTAAGTTTTGGGATGAGTCCAGCATAAGGGCGTAAAATTTATCATGTTCGATTTTTTTATAGATTTGATGAGCCATTTATGATACATTGATACAGTGTTGAATGTTTGCAGGAAGAATGAGACCAAGAGTCCAGAGCCCATGAGCATGCTTGTGAGAAAGTTCCTTTTTTTGGATTCAGAGCAGAGACTTGGATTTTATNTCTCTCACGATTTCCACTTTAACAATCACTCACGACCGATATAATGATCCCAGGGGGGGCTGGCGATCTTCCCAAACACAATACGAGATCGATATCAAACTTTCTTGATTGAAATTAAAGTCGTCAATGCCGCAACAAAACTGAAGTTCCCCTATTGCCTAAGGCCTTATTTCTTTCAACCTGAAAACAAAAAGGCAATTTCCAAAACTCGCGCTATGATGTCCGTAAATCAGCAACTATAATCAACGATGCACTATTCAAGCTAGCTGGTGTATATTGAGAAAAATATGTAGTTACTATACATCACGATTGTAGTTACACTTACATTGCGATTGTAGTTACATAACGATTGTAGTTACATAACGATTGTAGTTACATAACGGTTATAAGTGAGAATTGATTCATCTTAATTCATCGATATATATATTCACTCATAAGCAGAAGAAGTAAGCAGAAGAAGTAAATTATTGCACACGGTTTACTATGCCTACAGGGTTTTTGAATGTACTGCATAAACCTGCCTGGTAGTTGCATAACGCCAAATTATTACGGTAATAGTACTTTTAATCGTTACTTAAACTTTACATTCATCACACTCAGTAGTTCACTCTCCAAGAAAACTGAGCTGACAGAAACTACTACAATAGCTCGGACATGCATTACACTTATGGGCNTATTTCAACGGCCAATCTACGACGCCGCGCATTTCATAAAATTGGTCATTTAGTTAAAAATTTTACTTTGCGATTGCGCGCATGCAATTGCGTGCGGAGTGGTTTCTATGTAACACTTTGAAATGGTCGCGCGCGCACAAAACCATTTATAATCAACTGGTAAATAGCTCCACATGTTTTATAAAGGAGGGACCACCGCATACGACCATCCTACCAACCCCACTATCTTCACCAAAATCTCCAAATTCCTAACCACCTTATGCCTTTTTAGGCCGCTTCGCGGCCAGGCTGGGTGGAAAAAATATGTAGTTACTATACATCACGATTGTAGTTACACTTACATTGCGATTGCAGTTACATAAAGATTGTAGTTACATAACGATTGTAGTTACATAACGATTGTAGTTTAAGTTACATAAAGATTGTAGTTACATAACGATTGTAGTTACATAACGGTTATAAGTGAGAAGTATCAGTAATTCATCTTAATTCATCATTATATATTCACTCACAAGGTAAAAAATAAATTATTGCACACGGTTTACTATGCCTATAGGGTTTTTAAATGTACTGCATAAACCTGCCTGGTAGTTGCAATTGCATAACGCCAAATTATTACGGTAATAGTACTTTTACTCGTTACTTAAACTTTACATTCATCACACTCAGTAGTTCACTCTCCAAGAAAACTGATCTGACAGAAACTACAACAATAGCTCGGACATGCATTACACTTATGGGCGTTAGTTCACCACGGTCATTTGAATACGACACGGAGACAATTTCGGATAAAAAATCGACGAGGATGGGATTCGAACCCACGCGGGCATTGCCCAATGGATTAGCAGTCCATCGCCTTAACCACTCGGCCACCTCGCCATACAGGAGTAAGATTGTTTAAAGTCATGTATATGAAACTCGATATCTCCAATACACACTCTCTCTGGCCTTTCATAATATGTACTTCACGGGAATTTTTATTATATCCAATATTTCAGTACTGCTGTTACGTAGATCCCTATATAATCACTGAATAACATGTCCATTCAGAGTATCTCGGAAAGTTATCTATGCCATGTGCTTGTAGCAGTCAGTGATTGTTTCAGATAAATGCGCAAATGATTATGGCAAAGGTTTCTCTTATGTCATTAAAGATGCATAATTGTCTTGTTGAATTGTCGAAGACTATTATACTAAGGCTGTGAATCACATAGAGGCTGACTCAAGCGTCAAAACAAAAAAGAACCTCCGGCGGGACTCGAACCCACAATCCCCGGCTTAGGAGGCCGATGCCTTAGCCATTAGGCCACGGAGGCGCTGAAAAGTTGAGAATTCTTACTAATATATACATTGTTAAATCAACTGCTCTCCAAAACATTTCATCGGCCATCGCGTGCATTGGTTGGAAAGAGCGTTACATTTTGATGTTGAAAGATAGATATTGGCAGTATCGCCTCCGTGGCCTAATGGCTAAGGCATCGGCCTCCTAAGCCGGGGATTGTGGGTTCGAGTCCCGCCGGAGGTTGTCTTTTTGTCCACTGCGAATTTGTCTCGATCTCGGGTCTCCTTCATGGCTGGTGTACCCATTCGAGACATTGATTTGATTCAAGATAGAGTACGTCACCACTTCAGATACTATACAGCCAGTACTACAAAATCAAAGCAGGAAACTACTACAACTAAAGTTATTCTCTGCTCTCACTTACATGCTTATACTTACATGCTCTGTCATAGCGCTACTGCAGTACAGATGATAACTCAGCTTCCATATTGGAAACTCTAGGAAATATTTTCTGCTGATACTACCTCATAACTGCCTCATCACTGATTTAGGGCTATCACTGCACCATTCAGGTCCTAACTCAACTGTTGGAGTTAGGAAAACTACTAAGTAATTGATTGAGGATGACACTGTGGTACACTTCAAGTACAAATTGATGTCCAAGACTAGCGACAGCCTTACATCATCTCTTGAAATTCAGCCTCAACACCGGAGAATGAGTGTCATACAAAAATGTTGATTCAGGAAACGAATACAGTCCCATTGTTGCTATTCCGTGAGCACCATCTGGCATCAAACGTGAAAAAATACTTTACAAACAGTAGTATTATGGTAACCCATCAGACCATGTAGGACGCACCAATCTCAAGCGAGGGGCTTCAATTACGATGGGCGTGGTCTATTTCATTTATTACTCAGTTGAATGAATTCTGAGAACCTAGGCTCTCAGATGCTCACTACGTTGAGTCTAGACAGCTGTCTAGACTCAACATAGTGTGCATGACCTCGATAGCATTTACTAAATAACATCAAGGTCATGTTCACCTAAATAATTCAGGCACCTATGCAACTGCAAGAAAACACGTGCAGTCACAGCAACCCTAATCAGCATGTCCCTATGTCCCTATCAGTTCTTCTATAGGTAGTGTAGGTTTCTAATTATCTTGGAAGAATTCAAGAATGATAATTGACAATTGGAACAGGTGTCTCATTCACTGCACCGGTACTCTTATTAAAGCCTTGTTAGAGAGTAGGATAAATAGAGCAGCAGCTCGGGAATATGCTTATTCTCGTGTTTCGAAATACTTACACAAGTCGCTTTTGTGCCGACAGGAGTTTAATCTTATTTTACACCTCGCTGGTGGTATACTACACCTGACTCAGATTTTGAAATATTGGGCATTTATTTCTGATTGGGGCGAGTACGCATATCATAGAACACACAGCTATTCTATGTTGCTGTATCTTCTATCTATTGCCGGGTTTGTTTCGCCAGCCCCTACAACACCAGGCAGTTCCGGGGTAAACATCACGGATCCGGCTCCCACATCGTCAACCGAAACATCAGTTACAAGTACAACATGGTTCCATACGACAACCGATTGGATTGGACCACAAACTAACGACGGCGTAGGAGACCTGGCTCATGGATCCCCCACTCCCATAACTCCCGCATTTCCGACGACTGAAATTCATGAAACAGAGACAACCTTAACCCCATCTCCAGACATCTGGTATTCTCTCCCTAGGTTTACCCAACTGAACTACGTATTGGAGGAACTAAAGCATGGTCACTGGTCAGATTACGGAATCATCTGGAGTCGTATGCTCATGAACACTGCTGAAACTGTTAAAAAGCGATACTCGGGGTACTCGATCTCCGGTCGACCACGGGGTCAGATAACGGGGAATTTAGGGGGGGAAAGCGCGGGATCAGAGAGTACAGCGGACAGCACTACGATTGAGAATGTTACTGGTGAGGATATTGCACATCTCCAAATAAGAGGGGGTTCAAATTGTCAGGCATGGCTGATCAGAACATGCCTTCAACCGTTTGTTGCTCGGTATGCTGACCTGAAGTATCTATCTCGGAATCATAATATGATCACCAGGTTGATGAAAAGATACCCTACACACCAATGGTATGTGGGGTGCTCACTTCTGGACGATGGGTACAGTGCTACGATCTTTTGTGTTTATGGTGTCTGGATTTGATGCATTGCCTAACAATTTGTATTATTCTGACTACATGAATTTCAACTTGGGAATATCAAGTTGAGATTATAGATGACTTGTTCCTTGTTTTAGTTGAACGAAAATTCGTTGTTGTTGTTGTTTCTGACTTCGGACAAAGATACGTTACCTCGTAACGACGTGGTAACCTACAGTACATTATATTCAAGGTCTAATTACGCGCGCGTAAGTGCGCGCGTTATCCTCAGAAATCTCTAAGCTTATGTCACCGCGCGTAACGTATTGTGTAGAAAATTGTCCCAAACTGTGACCATTACATGAAGCCTTGATACGTTGGTAGTCTGGAGGAAGTTCGACCCTAAAAAGCGGACGTCCGCTTTTTCATCGAAAAATCAGATATTGATCAAAGAAGCGGATGTCAGCTTTTAAAAGCGGACATAATCTCAAAAAAGCGGACGTCCGCTTTTTTGAAGTTCAGTCTGCTTTTGAATTTCTGTTTGCTACGTCATTCGATACAAAAGAAGCACTCTGATCCATCCATCTTATTCGTTATGCTTCTCAAATAACAGCAACCCTCTTTCCACACGGACATCCACCGATATTTCTGTTGGGTAGTCATGACGTCATGTATTCGTGGCGATAAGGCGTTGTAAAAGTTGGGTATTCTGTACTGTCACCCTCCAAAAAGCGGACGTCCGCTTTCTTGAGATGATGTCCGCTTTTTGATCAATGTCAGCTTTTTGATGAAAAAACGGACGTCCGCTTTTCAGGGTCGAACTTCGTCCAGACTGCCGATACGTTATGTGAAGAAATGTTTCAGAATCAAACGATGGATTGAATTGAATAATGTTTCCAAAAATGGAAAAAATTGATATCATAAGAAATTCATTGATAACATCATAAAAAATCAATTAAAAAGTTAAAAGTTACCCCTATCCAGCATCCATGCAAAGCTATCTAAAGTATAAATTCCTACAGATAGAAAGATCTCTACGTTTAAAATCAAGAACATCGATAAAATTATGTCCTCATGTCACATTTCGTTCTCATTTTCTAACACCATCCCTGTCTTAAAGTCCACCCCTCATTGATAAGGAACACCGTTGATCATCCAGCCTATTACCCTGCATGCGGGATATTAGCTGGAAGAAGCTCTCCTCACTTTCTGTTACACTCACTTGACTTGGCGCCTCTTTCAGCTGCCCACTCCGCGTCCACACGCCCGTTGACTCAGCTGGCGCCACCCGGGCATTAGACGCTTTCAGTAAGTTGTGAGAAATGGGGGGCATGTTAGTCAAAGTCCTGAGCGGGGCTGAGGACTGGGTAGTGGCTGGTGCCCCGCGTTTAGCTTTGGGCCGGAGTGGTGTGTTGCGGAGTTGTGACACAGGGGGAGGGTATGCGTTGGGGGACGGTGACCTCACTTCCTCCTTCACAGCCGGGAGAGCTGCTCTCTGATCATCGTACCGATTCGCCATGTGGCGGTGGAGCATCTCGAAGAAGTCCTCGTTTGCAGAGGTCCCGGAGAAGTTTGTATTTGCCGTCTGGTAAGTCTGCGCTGTCTGGTTGGTGCGGTAAGTGTGACCTGTCATGCCTGTCTGAACTGACAGCATGGAATTCGACATGTTACTGTCGGAGAAGTTGTGAGACTTGGGTTTGAGGTGTCCTAGTCCAGGCTCGTCAGGGAGCTCGTCAGGGATGCGTGGCTCACTGACCCAGTTGTTCTGCGGAGGAGGCGGGTGCTCGGGACGAGCTGCGGTGGTGGTGCACGAGTTACGCCGCTCTCTGATAAACTCGCTCTTCGGTATTGTGGGGCATGTTTCCTCGTCAGGGGAATTGGAGTCAATGCCCAGGAAATTGCCTGAGGGGAGGGATGAGGATTGGTTAAAGAGGGAGTGATTGGCATGATCAGTGTCTATAGAGTGGTAGCTGATAAACAATGCAAATCATAACAAATTCTCATTGAGAACGGCATCTACTCGGCCACGTTATAGGCCACTCGAACAGGGACACACTTGAATAGACCTCCTCTTACCGATATCGTTGATCATCATCTTGGCGGCAGCAGTGGCTACACTGTCCTCCATTTCTACAGCCAGACTGTGAAACTTCCTGGCATACTCGAGTGCTTTTGGCAGTTGTCCCCAATTACTGTACACATTGGATAACATCCAATACGCACGACCTTCACCAACCTTGTCACCTGGGAGAGCAGGAGTTAGTTAGTTAGAGAGTAAGTTATAGTGTCCGGTGAGTTAGTCATTGAGGAAGTTAGTTAATGAGTCACAGGTAAAATATAGAGAGAGTGTTTAGTGAGTATTGTCGAAACTTGTACGTTCCATGTGGGCCTAGCTGACAATAACGCGGAGCCATGTGGAACACTATGATGGCGGTACAGTGGCGCTCCGGTAGCGCTATCGTGGCGCCCTGGTGGCGCTCTAGTAGCGCTGCGGTGGCGTTCTAGTGGCACTCAGTGGCGCTGTGGTGGCATTCTCGTGGCGTCGCTGTTCTGAAGAATGCCACTATGCTGTTGTACTAACTGAGTTTCTGTGCGATGGATAGATGTCTGTTGTAGTACTCCGCTGCCTTCTGATAGTTACCCATGATACTGTTGTTATTTCCTGGTGATGAAATACCGTGTTAAATTAGGTTCATGGAAAATTGAGCAAAAAACGAGCAAACATGGGGAAGAATTTGATAATTTTGGCATTTCTCACCGAGGCAGTAGTAGGCCTGACCCTGCGCTGCGGTATCGCCCTGCTCCACAGCCACGTGCAGGAACTTCTTCCAGTAGTCTGATGCCTCCTCAAACTGCCCGAGTAGAGCNAGCCAGACTGTGAAACTTCCTGGCATACTCGAGTGCCTTGGGCAGCTGTCCCCAGTTGCTGTACACATTGGATAACATCCAGTACGCACGACCTTCACCAACCTTGTCACCTGGGAGAGCAGGAGTTAGTTAGTTAGTTAGAGAGTAAGTTAAAGTGTCCGGTGAGTTAGTCAGTGAGAAAGTAAGTTAATGAGTCACGTTGCTGTTCTAACCGAGTTTCTGTGCGATGGATAGATGTCTGTTGTAGTACTCCGCTGCCTTCTGATAGTTACCCATAATACTGTTGTTATTTCCTGGTGATGAAATACCGTGTTAAATTGGGTTTATGGAAAATAGAGCTCAGATAGTTGAAACGAGCAAACATGGGGAAGAATTTGATAGTTTTGGCATTTCTCACCGAGGCAGTAGTAGGCCTGCCCCTGCGCTGCAGTATCACCCTGCTCCACAGCCACGTGCAAGAACTTCTTCCAGTAGTCTGATGCCTCCTCAAACTGCCCGAGTAGAGCGTGGCAAAGTGCCAAATTACTGAGGGATGTCTGGTTGAGATCGACAAGTCGCATAGAGATGATCACAGGATGAGAGGAGAGGGAATGGTGGGGTGATCAAGTCGCTCTCATATTTATATACGGTTCACAGTGTAGGTATGATGGGGCAGGATATGGGGGGTGTTTTCCAATGATCAGTGATAAGGTGTAGCATGACAGTTCATCTAATCTATCACACACTAACCACAGGAACACCCAATCAGTGTAATCTTATGATTGTAGCACAGTGTAACAACACACACACACACACACAGGTTGTAAATGGATCTAACTAATGAGCTAATCAGCTGTGATACCTGTATGCGCGTCGCTCTGCAACTTGGTCACAATTTCGTTGTGCCAACACAAGTCGCTTCCGGTAGTAGAACAGAGCTTTACTGTAGTTACCAAGGAGGTAGAAAGTATTGCCCAGACAACCGCACGCCTGTCCTTGCATCTTGATGTCCTTGAGATCCTCGCTGAGTAGCAGATAATCCTGGAGGGATGGTCACGTGAGTATAGCTAGGTCACGTGATTATAGCTGGGTCACGTGAGTATAGCTGGATCACGTGACATGGTTACACGTCATGTTCGGAATGTTGGAATTCCGTCACACGTCTTGCTAATATAGACCGGTATGTCACGATTCTCAATAGTATATTTCGTGCGGCAGCTCTTGTGGAAGATATTAGTCGAGTATGAACACAGACACACACAGACACAGACACAGACACAGACACAGACACAGACACACAC